>JAVJIF010016408.1:0-114199 GCA_038442645.1 Agave tequilana
AATTTTCAACCAACTTGTCCTCCTTCTCCACCTAGTCCACAATATTTTTCAAGATTCATACTCAGTTCCACCAGTCCAAAATAGAAAACCATCAATTTGGAAATGATTATGCGTTGAGTCAAACAAAAATCACAAAATCTAATGGACTCACAATTTCACTACCAATTCCAAGACAACACTTCATCTTTTCAACACAACAATGAACATATCACCTATGAAGAGATGCTTGAAGCCATGACTCAGGCTCAAAACGCTCGTAATCACGACATAGATATGATGGTCCATCTTTTCATTCTCACTGTTTTGGCCAGTTCTGATGTCGGTAACCATTCTGTTAGAGCCAAAGAGTCATGTAGTTTTGAAAATCAGGTTCCATTTCAGAAACAGTCATTTGAACTTGCCCAAACTCCAAATTTGAAAGAATATTGACAGTTTGGCAAGTTATCCTTTTTCTTAAATCGAACTTGAAAATGAATATGATCATGAATCTCAACTTAGTGATTCAATTTTACTTTCTGATTCAATAATGACTCCGGTGTCTTCACCTAACTTCAATCTTTTTCCCTGAGTCAACATGGATCCTGTGCCAATTCATCATGAAATAAATCACCTATTTTTGATGATCATATGAACTTGACCAATTTTATACTTTTGAAAATCCTATTGACAAATTGGCAAGTTCTCATTTTTTTGATGTTGAACTCAATGAGATATGTGACCTAGATTTCAAATCCGTGATCCAGTTCAACTTTTCTAATCAATATTGACTCCTGTTTTGTTACCAAACTTGAGTAATATTTAGAGTCAGTTTTGATTCCCCCACCATCATTCTTGAACTTGAATCACCAATATTAAGTCACATTCCCATTGTTGAAAAATCAATGTGGACTTGAGTTTCAACTTCTTGACTTGGACACACTTCTTGAACCAATCTCGACTCTGAACCTTTACTTGACTTAAGTCACCTTCCTGAGTCGGTATTAGTTCCTGTACTTCCTGAGTCCAGTCAAATCATTCTACCTTTTTCACACTCCATTCTGGGACGAGGTGGTTGACAAATTTGACTCCGAAATAATATGAAATTTGAAAATTAGATGGGGTCAAATATTTAATAAAAATCCTTCATGGATACATCATTCTAAGGGGTTATATTAAAGTAATTTCTGGTGGTTCCTTCGAACCCAACGAAAAATCGATTGGGCCGCATTTCGTGGACCAATCAGACCACCACCCGACCCACCACCTTAAGGTAACATTTTCCTTCCCTTTCGTCTTTTTCATGCATCTATGCATTAATTCATACATTGAGGACAATGCATGAGATAGGTCTGGGGGAGGGTTCTAACATAACTTTTTTTTTCTTTTTATTAAAAAAAATTATTAACATTTTCTTACTTTTAAAAACGTTTTTGAAAATAGAAACAATATTTTGACATATTTTTGTAAGAAATTAAGTAATTTTTAAGGAATAGGAAAATCCAAATAGGATTTCTTATACTTGGTCAAAATAAAATTATTTTTTGATTTTTAGAGTTAGGAAGATAATTAGTCAAAGTAATTTAGTCTTGATCTTTACCTTGATGAAATATGCACACTTCATACACTTACACACTTAGGTTCAAAAACAAAGATTCTTATGCCTTATAAATAATAAAAAAAGGAAAAAAGAAAAAAATATGAACGAATCTAATTATTGATTAGCTAGGACTTTGGCTTAAGCAAGCCTTAGTATTTATGCGAAAGATGATAGATAAGTTTAGAAAAAAATAAAATAAATATAAAATCCTCGATTAAGCTGGGTATTTGTGCCTAATAAAGCATAAGTATTCACGCTAAAAAAGGGGTTCATATAATAAAATCCTTAGTTTTGTGGCCTTGTTTGCTCGAGTCCTTAAGTCCTTTGGGTGTTTCTCACCCGGTGCCCTAAGACCGTTTGGTTTGGAGTCATCGATTAAAGGCCGTTACATGGGCAGATTAGAAAGCCTAATAGAACTAAGGATAATATCACAAAAAAAGTATATATATATAATATAATATATATATATATATATATAATAAAGGCATAAGAGTTAGAGTTAATGAACCCTTAGTCAAAATTTTCACAATCACAAGGTGCATATGACTTAGGGTAAAGTAATAGACTAGATGAGAAGCACAATTTGACTCCTTACTTTGATTGCTAACAAATTTTGAATAGAGACTAAGTTTAGGAATGAAAATTTCAGTTTTCTTATAACTTATAGATTACTTAAATCTTACAATTATATTTCAAATATTTTCCCTTTCAAAATGCTTTCGAAAATACTAACTCTTATTTCTCTTTCTTTATGGATTTTATTGTTGCAATCGCTGAAAACCCTTACGAGACAAAACTCGTCCTCTAGGGGGAACCTAGAGGTTTAACGGCTTGTTGCACATGCTCAGTGCAATCGCGTGACCTGCGAAAGTGGTCTAATATTCCTTAGTATAGTTTAGTTGTTTTGCTCGAGGACGAGCAAAAGATAGGTATGAGGGTGTGATTGGTCGCTAATGTTGCATATTAGTATCATATTTTCATACTTATTATAGAATAAAATCTGCATTGTCCTAATTAAAATGTTTAATTTATTTGCAGGCCCATTCCTTAAGGAGATGAAGAGAAATGAGCCCAAAAGCCCACCAAAATTCTGAATTAAATCAGAATTAATTCGTACTTAGTAAATCAGGACAAAATCAAGAGGTTAAAAACCGGTTGAGAAGAATCCTCTCAGAATCGATCGGTTAAAGCCAAGAATCAAAGGCCATTTCGTCACACTACCTGACTCAAACTGAAAATCCAACTACAGATAAAGTCAGAAGGCGGAAACCGGGGAGACCCACCAAACAGGGTGTGGCCACCTGGCCACACCCTGGCCTCGAAAACTCGGCCAAAGCCGCGTTTCCGCGGCTGTTTGATTACTGTTGGGGAGCGTTGTTTGCTCCCCCAGTCTTCCCGGGATCTTACCTGTTAGGGTTTTGCCTATAAATACAGGTTCAGCTGAGAAAAATGGGACGACCATGCAGAGATTAGGATTTATCCTAGTTTTCATTCTTTGTAGTTTAGGTTTTTCTTTTCTTTTTATGTAATTTGTATGTAAGCTTGGTTAGATGAAGATTCATGTAAGTAAGAGAGAGAGGCTGATGTTGAGAGTGACACCGATGTACCCTCCTCCTTTTCTTCCATTGTTTCTGCAAGTAATAAAGGTAAAAGCTTCTTTTATGTCGTATTTTCTTTGTTTCCTTCTTTCTCTTTCTACTTTACCTCTTTTGTTTTTGATGAGCTTGCAAGTGAATCCAGAAGTATAAGTATACAAAAGTCTTTGTGAGTGCAACGATACTTCATGAAGACGTTCTCCTCCTCAAAATCCGTTATCACTTCATTCTGCAAGGCTTGATGATATAATGCGAACAGGGACTGAGCTCGATCTTATGACCTATGCGTTGAACGCCTCAAAGCAAGTAGAACATGCAAAGGTTTCCAAGTAAGTCATCAATCAAATTAGGTAAGTATTTCTTCAACCTTCTTTCTTTTCTTTTATTTCTTAGTATAGATCACCACATCTCCCAAATCTTTCATCATTTCTTTTCCAACTCATTTGTACATAGTCGCTTTCTGATTCTCCACCTTCTTCATCTATCGCTTTCTTTTTAACTTCAACGTTAACTCTTCTTTAATTTATTTCTTAAAACAAAGAAGAACTTTCGTTTTGTCTTCATTAAGATTTCATAAAGAACCGTGAACGCTTCTATCGCAAAACCCTCCTTGTGGATCACGACCCGCATAGCCACTTGCTATAGCAGCAAGAATTGAGCACTTGCACATCTTTCATTCTAAATCTGAAATTCTTTATTTGTGTGCAAGTTTTGCCTCAATCAATGGTAGCATCTTGCATGACGGCGATTACAAGTGGCTTCGCCAGATAGGTGATAGGAAATTCTTTCTTCCCAATATGGAGAGAATGTATCCCTTATCCTATCTCCAGCACAGGTCTGTCCACCGAGCAATGGAATGGGAGCTTACCCGATCTGTCCCCGGTGTCTCCCTCGGCATACTAGGCACCAAACTGTACACTCGGGCGGACACGGAAGGAAATTTTTAGTTTATTTTTTGGATTACTCAGGTCTGAATACCCAGTAGGGGAAACCCCTCGGCTCAGCACTACCTTCATTAATCAAATCGTGAAGGTAAGAGGTGATTTTTCAATTGACTTCCGCCCGCCTCGGTGGGTTCATTCTTCCGACAAGTCCTGGTGGGGCAAGATGGTGGGCTTTGTCCTCGCCGAACTCGGAGCTCTGTTGGAACAAGTGGGATTGCGTCATGCGGTCAGGGCTGTGCAGTATGGCGTCCCGCAAAGTTCCCACAATTTTTATGGGATCCTGGAGCACTACAACCCTTTAACGGGGACATTCTTCATCCCAATCGTAGAGATGGGGCTCGCCCTGCATGAACTATATGAAGTTTCGGGGCTGGTTATGGGAGACGCCCCTTATGAAGAATACGTTCCAACTTCTGAGGAGCTTCATCTCTTGAGGAAAGAGTGCCCTCGATATATGAGACTTACTGGGAAGTGTTGTGTCACTTCCACATCTGCGATCAAATAACCTCCTGGAGGACTAGGGGAGTTAAGCAGATGTCTTGGACGAGCTACCTGTTTAATGGTATAACTGAGAAAGATCGCTCAGTGACCATTCTAGCTCCCAGCTCCGACGAGGAAATCGCCGAGTAGATTGATGCCTCTGTGAGTTCTTATACCACAGAGTCGAATGAAGATACTTTCAAACCTGATACGATTTTTGAAAGTTTCCATCATCAAGCCGGATCCCCATTTCTGACCGGGCATTACTGCGGGCTTTCTCATGCTGTGGTTGAAGCGCTGTGTAGTGCCGACACTGCCGCATTGAAGTGATTGTTGCCGACGTGGTGTATCCGCGGTCCTGTTGGCCTATGGTAGGTCCATCGCTCTCCTTCCAGCAATGGTGGCTGGAATCTAAAGTGGATTACGGGCCCTGGCTCAGAGCCTGTGCAAAGTGGAGGCCATCGTCGTCTCAGAAGGTAGACCGGAGGTTGACTCGGAGGGGAGGCCGGAGTAAAGACTCCAACCCCCGGATCGAGCTTCCATACACGTACCTGATGGCTTGGTACGTTATGCACTGCCCCTCACTGATGATGCGGTGTCTCAATCTGAGGGGTTGTCCCTTTTGGTGCAGTGGCTGGAGAGCTCGAGTTGGTCCCACTACTATATGTTCTACGTTCGAAAATTATTCTGAACGTTTCGAATTATCATCTCAACCGCTGCTTCCCCGAGATTACGGTGCATCTTATGGGGATAAATTTTCTGACCTCGCAGGCCCGGACGACTTCACGAGGTTGCCATCGGGAGTCTTCTGGTGGCTTATCAACATTCGGCCCGGGTATCTGCTCTTTCGGCAAGGGAACTCATGTACAATTGAGCCTATATGCCGAATCGTTTTGCCCGACAATTCGGTTATGATCAACTGTATGTCGGCAATCCAACACCCAACTCTCCTTCAGAGTGGGAATCTATTTGAAGGTGCTCGGGCTTGGTATTACAGTGTGGCTGGAGGGACAAAGGCCATTTTTCGCTTGCCTGCCAAGACTCCTAACTGCTACGCAAGCCTCAGTTTCTGCACTTGGTATTTCCGGCTAGCAAGATGCCTGATTATCTAATAAATTACTCATGTATCAAGGGCATCAATGCGTTATGAAGACAAATTAGCGTCCAACAAGCGCATGCGAGGCATCGATGAATACCAAGCAGCTAAGAAAGAGGCCAGAGGGGAGACAGGTGGAGCCGAGAGCAGCAGCACCTAAGGAGCAGCCTGCTAGAAGGCGTCGATGGGTGATCAGCACGATTTATATCATTTTATGCTCCTAATTATCTATTATATGTAATAAATAATGCTACTCGGGTATAGTTGATTGAATTGTTGCAGGAAACAGGTAAAAGAAAGAGAAGAGGAATCTGGTTACATTCAGCAATAAATCACGCAATTTGTCAAAGATTGAGGGTTGCTTTCCAGATATGTTGCGGTATTTCAGCGATAACTTTCGCTACAGGACTCCAACGAAATCATTCAAGATGCGATGGAAAAGATAATTCGAAGATCTACAACTTTCGTGTTGATAGCTTTCGCTGATTCCTCCATTTGGTGGCCTGTATTCATCATTTAAAAAACTCTGCCTGAATTGGAAACGATTTATTATGTAATAGATATATTTCAAGGGACCTTTCTGTAAAAAATTCCTTATTATATAAGGAATAGAGAGGGCTGTGTTTGGGAGGTCGGCAGCTAGGGTTTTGAGAGGATTATTTTCTTGGCCAATTTTTTTTTCACCGTACGTATATTTTTCAGATCTGAAAATTGTGAGGCTTTCTCTTCTTCTTCTCTTTAGATAAAATTTTCGTCCACAGTATTATTTTTCGTTTCCTACTTTGATTGACGGATCCGTGCAAAACTACTTCTCTCTTTCTCTGTGCAATTGGCGGCATTGATAAAGAAAAAAAAAAGAAGGACAAAGGCTTGGGCGCCCTCCTGCAAGGCGCCCAGCACCAAAGAAAAAAAAGAAGAAAAAGGCAACTGCCTCTCTCTCTGCTCATTGGACAGGCAAGGAGCACAGGGCCCCTTTGGCGGCTCTTGATTGGAGCAAAGGAAAGCCCGCAGGCCTCCCTCCATCACCTGCAGGTGCAGTGGCGGCTGGTAAATTTTTAATTTAATTCATTTTTTATTATATTTCATTAGTGTAAGTAATTAGTGCTGCAATTAATTATTTAATAAAAGTTAGATAATTTTAATTGATTTAATTAGTTTAGTTGATTATGATTTTGGACATGTGTAACTAAATTATCATCATGTACCTAGGGAGATGAACCTAGGCTAAATTCTTGTGAATCAAGTTAGTTCTCCTATTTAGGGATGTGCACTCATCTATTGACCTACGACTTCTAGGGTACTAATTTCTAAAACCACTAGATATTTGATAGGGTATGTTTTAGAGTTAATGATCCATACTTAGAGTTGTAATGTTCTTTTTCATGTGTTATTGAAGTTGTCAATTTATCTATCTTTGATGGATCATGTAATTGAACAATACCCTGTGCTTAGATCTAGTATTCAGAATTAATACCCTTGTTAGAAAGTAGGAATTTGGTGATTTGTAACGATCTAGTAGATAGACCGAGCTTGACCGCTTGAGGCTAGTTTAGGGGATTCAACCCTAGGTACATGACTCTTCTCGTAACTGAGTTCACATCAACTTATCATTTTTCTCCACCAATTTGCTTCATTCATGTTAGGATTCTAGAAGCACCATCCCTGTGGACTGACCCTCAAGTCCTACAGCGAACGACCGTGTGCTTGCGGTAATTTTAAAACGAGGAGACAGAATCTCCCCATCAAGTTTTTTGGCGCCGTTGCGGGGATCGTGTCCTCTTTAGTCTTAGTACGTCTACCGAAAAAAATTAAAAAAAATAATAATTAAAAAAAAATTCAGTGCTACCCAAGCATCACATATTCCAACTCAATTCCTACGCTGATATATGTCAGCTTAGGAACGCGACTCAAAAGGACGTCTTGTCAGCATAGATAAGAAAGAGATCAAGATGACTGACCATGTTCCACCAATGGTCCTCATGGACCGATGTTACCCTCCTCGATCATCACACCCGTCATGCATCAAATTACCAGAAGCCACTGAGACAAACTACGAGTTGAAGCCACAATACATCACTATGCTCCCCAACTTCTCCGGAGGAATCTGAAGATGCATAATGTTCATCAATGAGTTTGAGGAGGTGTGTGCAATGATGAGAATTAGGCAGCTGAGTGAAGATGGAGTCAAACTAAGGTTCATCCCTTTCTCACTCAGGGACAATGCAAAGAAGTGGCTTTACAGCCTCACAACAAACTCAATTACTACATGGGCAGAGTTTGTTGCAGTCTTTCTAAAAATTTTTTTTCCAATGCACAAGACTGCAAGGATTCGATCTGAGATCAATCAATTCAGACACGGGACAAAGAACCATTTTGGAGATATTTAGAAAGGTTTAAGGACCTTCTAGCTCAATGTCCCATCATGCCATAGAAAAGTGGCGTCTCTGTCAAATTATCTACGAGGGTGTTGATTACAACTCGAAAACTCTTCTTGAATCCATGAGTCACGGTGACTTCATGAGGATGACAGATGATGATGCATGGATATTCCTCGAAGAGATGGCAGAGAAAACAATGCAGTGGGAAGGGGTTTAATGAGAGGCACCAACTACAAATTCAACCACCACATCGAGGAGTGGCATACATTCGATCGAAAACTCCATTGCAGCTGAAGCAAGATGGCCGCACTGATGAGAAGGATTGAAGTGTTGGAAAGCAAGAGGACTCCTCCTCAGCAGTTCGATCAAGTGAATCAGACCTCTGTACCAAGTTGCTTTAACTGTCAATCTCCAACTCATGTCATGGAAGATTGCCCATTCCTTCCAAACCCACTAATGAATAGTCAGGACAACAGTTAAACGCCACTTATCAGCAACAAAGGAATGATCATATGCACAACATACAATCCAGGGGGAAGAATCACCCTAACCTTTCATGGAATCAAGGAGAGGAAATCAAGGAGGGGCAACAAGCATCTCTCAACCAAGCGGTTCACAGTACACGAGGCCAAACACATTCCAGTATCAACAACAACAACCGGCCTTTGTGGCACCGCAATCCACTCCAACATATGCAAATCCATCAATGCCGCCACCAGGATTTGGGAGTGATCAGAAGTTGAACACCATGGAGAAGAACTTCAACTCATTTATGCATCGACGAATCAGATGTTGCAGTCCAATCAACAAGCCTTGCAGTAACTCACGTTGCAAATGAGTAAGATGTCGTCTCAAATGAGTGAAAGGGAAAGAGGGACCTTTCCCAGCCAACTGAGATTAATCCCAGAGATACAAGAGCAAGTTCGTCCAGTCATGCTCAAATCAATGCAATTCATACCTTGCAATCTGGAAAGGAAGTTGACAATCAGGTGGTGATGCCTGACCAAACTAATTCCCTCTCTCCCCATGGCTAATCCATCATCTTCTGGCGCAGATCAGTCTGAAGATAAAGAAACTGAGCAAATCACTGAGCCTCCTTATGATCCACCAGCTCCATTCCTAACCGATTAAAAACCGAAGAAACACACGGCGCAGATGGAGAAGATTCTAGAAATCTTCAAGCAAGTGAAAGTGAATGTTCCTCTTCTTGACGCTATTGAACAAGTCCATCCTATGCTAAATTTTTGAAGGACTTGTGCACTAAGAAGAGAGCACATCAAACGCCGAAGAAGGTCTTTCTAGCAGCAAATATCAGTGGAATAATCCAGAGTAGCGTTCTAGTGAAATATAAGGACCCTGGATGTCCAACTATTTCCTGTACAATTGGAACAACTGTTATTGACAAGGCGCTGTTAGACTTAGGGGCAAGTGTAAATTGCTCCCTTACTCGGTTTACAAGCAGTTAGGAGTGGGTGAGTTGAAGCCCACAAAAGTCACTCTCCAACTAGCTGACAGGTCAGTTAAAGTTCCATTAGGAGAGATGCAGATGTGCTAATTAAGGTTGGTGAATTTATCTTTCCTGTTGATTTTGTCGTCCTTGAAACTGCACCTGTAGAGAACCCAAGAGGGTAAATTCTGTGATTTTGGGTAGACCCTTCCTAGCAACTTCGAATGCTTTGATCAACTGTCGTAGCGGTTTAATGAAACTCACATTTGGAAATATGACAGTTGATCTGAATATCTTCAACCTTGAAGGCAAAAAAGTGAGCATCAACTGAATTCTTTGAAGTAAAATATGATTCAAAGTCGATCAAATGAATTCGAGGATGATCATATGGATTCAGACTTTGGGTGTACTAACCAAAGTTTTGACGAGCTATGTGAGGAAGAGATCAGGATGTTTGAAAGAAATAAATCAACAGGTTAATCATGTGTCATCCCTGATTCAGAAATGGCGAACGATCATATTGACAACGAGTCAATAAATTATGGTTGTAAATACTGTGAACAAAGCTTTGAAAAGATCTTTGAGGATGAGCTTTTACTCCTGGATGAATTGGATGGACACACATTCCACATAGGATTCTTTGATAAATGTTTTGAAGAGATATTTGACGATGAACTCAAATTCTTAGCTATTGATCAAGTTGCTCACATGAAAGTGAAGATAATAAGATTGGGCTAGGAGTTAATGTTGCGGGAGTGAGTCCTCTTTCTAACTTGCTGAAAAGAAGAAAGCGAAAGAGGAAGAGGATAAAGAAAAAGAGTATGATGATCAAGTTTAAAGGAGGTTGTGCTAAAATGATGAAGGGTTCTAATAGTCATGTACTCATTGAAGAGAACCCACCTCGAAAGTGGAAAGCGATCAAGGGGAGAAACCGTCATAGCTTAAGGCAGGTGTGAGGGAAGATGTAACTTTATACATTTTGTATACTAATTTTAATTTATTTATTTATTTTTTTCTTTTTTCTTTTGAGTCTGTGAGTCTTATATTTCTCTTTAGTCAAGTGAGTCAATGTAGTTTTGGTGTCTAAAGAGTTATTTTATGTATCTTTTTCTAACCTTTGTGCCAAGTTTATATAAGTGATTACAGGATAAGCAGGGATGCACACACATGGAGTGAATTTGGTTGCTTCTGCAACTAGATTTTTCAGTGCACTGTGAGTACTTCTAATTCAGCATATTTATTTCATCCATTTTACTCATGTATGCTTGATTGGATGCTTATTCTTTGATGGTGCACACGTATATGGATGTATTATATGCTATATTCATTTTATCTCTGTATTCAAGTATATGCATGAGGACATGGCACAGTTTAGGTGTGGGGGGGGGGAAGATTCACATATTTTCTTTTGTTTAAGAGTCTTTTGTGTTTTGTTTAGTTTTAGGTTTTTTTTCCTTTTTTCTTTCTTTACTTAGAGTCTTAAAAAAAAAATTGTGAAAAATTTGAAAATTTTCTGCAAATGAGTAGCTAGTAAGTGAGTGATTTAGTATCCATGAGTGGATTTTAAGGGTAAGATCAAGATGAAAGAATTATAAAATCTTAAAATAAAGATAGAATCTAAAACGGACATACCATCTAAACTTAGTCTAAGTGATTATGTACCCAACAACACTTACACTATTAATTCATAGGCTTGGGATATTGATTGCAGCTAAAAAAAAAATATTACTACTATATAATAAGATAAATATTAATAAGTCTTGTCCTATGGCCTCAGTTGCTTGAGTAATTAAGTCCGTAGGAGGTCTTTACACTTATTGCCCTAAGACCATCTGGTTTGGGAGCATTGACCTAAAGCTCGCTATATGGGTAACTGAGAAAGCCTAAGAAGACAAGACACTATAAAAATATAATAAATTTGATTATCAATTAGCTAGGTACCTTGGCCTCAGGAAGCCTCGGTATTTACGCGAAAGATAGTTAAAAAAAAAGAAAAAAAAGAAAAAAAGTATAAAAGTTGTAATTAAATATTCCCAAGCTTAAGAACTACATCACGATCACGGGGTACATAGGATCTGAAACTTAGAACAGGTGGTGTAAAGTTTTGGATTTGAGACTTTATTTTATAGCCAATATGATTTCTTGAATTGAGATTTTACTTGAAAAGGAAACTCTTGGAAATTGATGATCTTACTAACTAGTTACCAAAAAAAAAAAAAGAAAAGAAAAAAAAGAGAGAGAATTGTTTTTCCTTTTCTTGATTTTCGGTTATCCTTATTTTACTTTATTTATTTCTTATCTCTAACTTTCTTGGATTTTGGGTGTAATCCACTGAAAACCCTCACGAGACAAAACTCGTCCTCTAGGGGTAACCTAGGGGTTTAACGGCTTGTTGCACATGCTAAGTGTAACCGTGATTCCTACGAAAGTGAGTTAGTTTAGTTTAGTTTTCTTCTTTTTTATTAGTTTTGCTCGAGGACTAGCAAAAGATAGGTGTGGGGGTATTTGATCAGCACGATTTTATATCATTTTTATGCTCCTAATCTATTATATGTATATAAATAATGCTACTCGGGTATAGTTGATGAATTGTTGCAGGAAATAGATAAAGAAAGAGAAAGAGGAATCTGGTTACATTCAGCAATAAACTCACGCAATTTGTCAAAGATTGAGGGTTGCTTTCCAGATATGTTGCGGTATTTCAGCGATAACTTTCGCTACAGGACTCAACGAAATCATCAAGATGCTATGGAAAGATAATTCGAAGATCTACAACTTTCGTGTTGATAGCTTTCGCTGATTCCTCCATTTGGTGGCCTGTATTCATCATTTAAAAACTCTGCCTGAATTGGAAACGATTTATTATGTAATAGATTATTTCAAGGGACCTTTCTGTAAAAAATTCCTTATTATATAAGGAATAGAGAGGGCTGTGGTTTGGGAGGCCGGCAGCTAGGGTTTTGAGAGGATTATTTTTCTTGGCCAATTTTTTCTTTTCACCGTACGTATATTTTTCAGATCTGAAAATTGTGAGGCTTTTCTCTTCTTCTTCTCTTTAGATAAAATTTTCGTTGACAGTATTATTTTTCGTTTCCTACTTTTGATTGACGGATCTGTGCAAAACTACTTCTCTCTCTCTGTGCAATTGGCGGCATTGATAAGAAAAAAAAAAGAAGAAGGACAAAGGCTGGGCGCCCTCCTGCAAGGCGCCAGCACCAAAGAAAAAAAAAGAAGAAAAGGCAAGCCTCTCTCTCTGCTCATTGGACAGGCAAGGAGCACAGGGCCCCTTTGGCGGCTCTTGATGGAGCAAAGGAAAAGCCCGCAGGGCCTCCCTCCATCCACCTGCAGGTGCAGTGGCCGGCAGGTAAATTTTAAATTTAATTCATTTTTTTATTATAATTTCATTAGTGTAAGTAATTAGTGCTGCAATTAATTATTAATTAAAAGTTAGATAATTTTAATTGATTAATTAGTTTAGTTGATTATGAATTTGGACATGTGTAACTAAATTATCATCATGTACCTAGGGAGATGAACTAGGCTAAATTCTTGTGAATCAAGTTAGTTCTCCTATTTAGGGATGTGCACTCATCTATTGACCTACGACTTCTAGGGTACTAATTTCTAAAACCACTAGATATTTGACAGGGTATGTGTTTAGAGTTAATGATCCATACTTAGAGTTGTAATATTCTTTTTCATGTGTTATTGAAGTTGTCAATTATCTATCTTTGATGGATCATGTAATTGAACAATACCCTGTGCTTAGATCTAGTATTCAGAATTAATACCCTTGTTAGAAGTAGGAATTTGGTGATTTGTAACGATCTAGTAGATAGACCGAGCTTGACCGCTTGAGGCTAGTTTAGGGGATTCAACCCTAGGTACATGACTCTTCTCGTTAACTGAGTTCACATCAACTTATCATTTTTCTCCACCAATTGCTTCGTTCGTGTTAGGATTCTAGAAGCACCATCCCTGTGGACCGACCCTCAAGTGCTACAGCGAACGACGACATGCGCTTGCGGTAATTTTAAAACGAGAGACAGAATCTCCACATCAGGGTGGTGCCTAAACGTCCCCATGGCTCTACTTCCACAGTTGAGCCTACCCCGAAGAAGGCTAGGAGAGACTCGGGGGCTGAAGCTTCCATGTCCGAGGCCGTCCCTTCCGGTGTTGAGGAGCAGAGGAGGAAGAGGAGGAGGAAGACGAAACCCCCCTTGTCGTCCTCGTGGATTGCGCAGCAGGGGCCCCGTGATTTTAGAAGAAGGGGAGCTTGCTGATGAACCCACTGCAACTGATGAGGCTGAGCAACTCGAGGTTGACCTGGTGAGAAGGGATTATGTTGAGATTCTAGGGGTCTCAACTCAGCCAGGGTCTTCTTTAGCTCAAGCGAGGAGAGATGAGGCACCACAGCCTGGGTCTCCTAGTGTATTAATGCCCAGCTCGCGCGGTAGTCGACCCCAGCCCTACTACTGGGTACTCGGGTGGCAAGGTCTCGATTGCCGAGGCCTCTTATGTTGCACTATCGTCTTCCTCGTCGGAGAGTATGAATATTCTTCGGGCGATGAAGTCGATTTTGGCGATGAACCCGCTCCTCCAGATCCGAGTAAATTCTCACATATTACGGAGGAAGAGATACAAGGGTGGACCCCGTGTCGTGTCGCCAATAGCAACAATTACTCCTACTGAAGGTAGTCTCATTGTATTTTTGACCCTGTTTCTCTTTTAACTAGGGAAAGGTTCTGACGTTTTCCCTTTACTTTATGCTACAGGGTTGGCCGTGGACAGTGAGGCTGCAACTTCCTCCCACATCGAGGAGATGATACAAGAGCTGGCCCAGCAGGAGAGCGTTGAGGCTCCTGCTATTGAAATGCTCTAGAGGGCAATTATTGAAGTTGGGGAGACCTCAACCCTACAAGATCTGCCCAGGAATTTGCCGTCTTCGAATCCTCAGCTTGGTAAGAAAATATCGATGCTTTGAATGTCCTCCTTTTTATTATCATGGTTGACGTTTTAGTGATTTGCAGAGAGCGCTGAGGAAGCTCAGGTAGAGGATCTTGCGGCCAGCTGATTTGTCGCTAATGTTGCATATTTATTGTCACATTCCACACTTATTATAGAATAAAGCCTGTATATCCTAATTAATTGTTTAATTTATTTGCAGGCCAATCTTTAAGGAGTTGAAGAGAAATGAGCCCAAAGCCCACCAAAATTCTGAATTAAATCAAAATTAATTCGCACTCAGTAAATCAGGGCAAAATCAAGAGGTTGAAAACCGGTTGAGAAGAATCCTCTCAGGATCGATTGGTTAAAGCCAAGAATCCAAGGCCATTTCGTCAGAATCCGGAACTCAAACTGAAAAACCAACTCCAGATAAAGTCAGAAGGCGAAACCAGGGCAACCCACAACAGGGTGTGGCCACCTGGCCACACCCTGGCCGCGGAAACGCGGCCCAAGCCGCGTTTCTGCGGCAATCTTGGCGAGTTAGGGGGAGCGTTTGCTCCCCCGATCTCCCCGGGATCCTGATGGTTAGGGTTTTGCCTATAAAAGGCCATTCTTTGAGCTGAAAATGGGACGACCATGCAGAGAAAGGATTTAGATTATTTTTCCATTTCTTAGTTTAGGTGTTTGTTTTTCTTTTTCATGTAATTGTAATTTTCATTTATGTAAATAAGAGGAGATCAGACTTCATCGAAAAACAAGAATGAAGCTTGAGCTGGAGTGACACGGTGTAAGATTTACTTCTTTTCTTTGATCGTTATGAAATCGAATCGCTTTCTTTTCTTCGTATGTACTTCTTTTTAGTTTTCTTCTTTTTCTTCTTTTCTACATCACTTTTCGTTTTGGTACAACTGTCTTCCAAGTGAGTCTAAAGCATCGAAAGAGCCTTGCTTTGCGAATGCCACCGATAGCTTATGACGATGGAATGGAGTCTCTCTCTGTATCATTTCATTCTTGAAGTAGTCTTGATGATGTAATGTGGAAGAGACCAATACTCAAATCTTATGTGCTATGCGCTGAATGCCTCCACTTCAAGGTAAAATCGTCGCTGAAGACTCAAGGTAAGCTTTTGGTGAAAAGAAGGTAAGTAATTCTTTGTATTTCTTTTCTTTTATTTCTGTAAACTAAATCACAAACACCATATCTTCCAAATCATTTCTTTCCTGACTCATTTGTAAATAATCGCTTTCATCATTTTCTGATTTTTCTCCATTTTCTATTCTACCACTTTCTTCTTAACTTTAACATAACTCTTTTCTCTTTCTTTAAGAAACAAAGAAGAACTTTCATTTTATCTTCATTAAGATTTCAATAAAGAACGTAAATGCTTCCATCGCAAAACCCTCCTTGTGGATCACGACCCGCATAGCCACTTGCTATAGCGGTAAGAATTGAGCACTTGCACATCTTCATTCTAAGTTCTGTAATCCGTATTTTGTGTGCAGGTTTTACCTCAATCAAATTTTGGCGCCGTTGCCGGGGGGGGGGGGTAACGTTGTTTTTATTGAAATCTGATTTTTCTTAAAAATTTTTTAGAACTAAAACGAACTTTCTTCTCTGTTGCAGGTTAAAGGGCAAGCAAAGCAGGAAATCAAAGTTGCAGTAACATATAAGTGGCCTTGGGCCTCTGCTCTAGAAAGCAGAGACCAAGTGTCCTCTGCTTTGCCGCGGATCCGGCCAACGCCGCAAAAACGCGGCAAAAAGGAGTGGACTACTAACTGTCTTTCTGCAGGGCTTCTTGCTTTGCAAATTGTAGTTTTCTGCAACTTTACTTTTTCTTATATGCCATCACATAAGCCTGCTAATAATCAACAGTAAAACATTTGTTGAAAAGATAAAAAAATTGATTAGACGTTTGCATTTTAGGCACGTGTCTTTCAATTCATTATTTTTACTGTTGAAGAGTGCTGGAGCAAGGTATGTTTGCATTGCATTAGCATAGGACTCACTTCTTGGTTGATTTATATCGCTTTGAGTGAATCTTATTTATCTTGTACAGTTGCACAAATTGATTTTAAGGGCACCACCCATTAACAAGATAAGGTGGGGATTTAATCACCCTTCCTTAGCCCAAAAATCAGATTCCAAGCACTCACTAACCCAAGCCTAATTTAAAATGAGTAGACGTTGGCCCTAGGGACATCTCGGACTCAATTGGAGATTATCCTAAGGGGGAAAGGTGTTAGAATTTGACTCTTGTCAAATCAGTGTCTAGGAAAGGGATTAAGGCCGAAAGCCCGAAGGTTGGTGGTTATTTAATTAAGGAACGTCTTTGACGGAAAACCTCCCACCAACCTTGCCCTGACCTGGCTGATTAGCTTGTGGTCAAAGTCTGCATTGGACCTCCCGTGGACAGTCTAACCAGTTAGGAGTTATCTAGGTCATAGGTCTACCCTAACTTAGGTTAGAATTTTTTCTTTTTCTTTGTTTGTTTATTTGTTTGTTTTTCTTTCTTTTTTTTGTATTCCATTGTGTGATATGGCCTATAATAACAATTTTTCCAACTTCAATAATAATCCATATTACATCAAAAACTCTTTTCGGATATTACCAGCCCGGCATATCATGACTTTAACCAACCTAGTGTGCCGGATTGGTCTTATCCTAATCAATATAACCCATGTCCCCCATCGTATGACTATAATTTCCATAACGATTTCAACTCTTCACAGAGTCAGTGGGGATTCACCTACCCCGAGTCCAATTTTCAACCAAATTGTCCTCCTTCTCCACCTAGTCCACAATATTTTCAAGATTCATACTTAGTTCCACCCGTCCAAAATAGAAAACCATCAATTTTGGAAATGAGTATGCGTGAGTCCAAACACAAATCCCAAAATCTGATGGACTCACAATTTCACTACCACTTCCAAGACAATTCTTCATCTTTTCATCAAAACAATGAACCTATCAACTATGAAAAGATGCTTGAAGCCATGACTCAGACTCAAAACACTCGTAATCGTGACATAGATATGATGGTCGAATCTCTACATTCTCACCGTTGGACCAGTTCTGATGTCACTAACCATTCTGTTAAAGCCAAAGAGTCCTGTAGTTTTTGGAAATCAAGATTCCATTTCAGAACAACCATTTGAACTTGCCCAAACTCCAAATTTTTAAAAAGATATTGACAGTTTAGCAAGTTATCCTTTTCCTAAAATAGAACTTGAAAATGAATATGATCCTGAACCCAACTGAGTGATTCAATCTACTTCCTGATTCGATTATGACTCCAGTATCTTCACCTGACTTCAATCTTTTCCCCGGGTCAACGTTGGATCCTATGCCTATTCATCATGAAATTGAATCCCCCATCTTTGAGGATCATATTGAACTTGACCAATTATACAATTTTGAAAATCCTATTGACAAATTGGCAAGTTCTCAATTTTTTGATATTGAACTCAATGAGATATGTGACCTAGATTCTCAAATCTGTGATCCAGTTCAACTTTCTAAATCAATATTGACTCCTGTTTGTTACCAACTTGAGTAATATTTAGAGTCAGTTTTGATTTCTCCACCTATCATTCCTGAACTGGAATCACCCATATTAGGTCACATCCCATTGTTAGAAAATACATGTGGACTTGAGTTTCAACTTCTTGACTTGGACCCGCTTCTTGAACCAATTTCGACTCCTGAACCTTTACTTGACTAAGTCACCTTCCTGAGTCGGTGTTAGTTCCCGTACTTCCTGAGTCCAAGTCAAACATTCTATCATTTCACACTCATTTCTGGGACGAGGTGGTTGACAAATTTGACTCTGAAATCAGTTATGGAATTTGGAAATTAGATGGGGTCAAATATTTAATAAAAATCCTTATGGATTCATAATTTAATGGGTTATATTAGTGAAACTTCTGGTGGGTTCCTCCGAATCCCACGAAAAGTCGATTGGGCCGCGTTTCGTGGACCAATCAGACCACCACCGGAACCACCACCTTAAGGTAACACTTTCCTTCCCTTTCTTCTTTTTCATGCATCTATGCATTAATTCATACATTGAGGACAATGCATGAGATAGGTGTGGGGGAGGGTTTAACATAGCTTAGGTTTTCTTTTTTATTAAAAACTTTTTGAAATAGAAATAATATTTTGACATATTTTTGTAAGAAATTAAGTTAATTTAAGGAATAGGAAAATCTAAATTCGGATTTCTTATACTTGGTCAAAATATGATTATTTGTTTGATTTTTAGGGTTAGGAAGAAAATTTGTCAAAGTAATTTAGTTTGATCTTTACCTTGATGAAATATGCACATTTCATACACTTACACACTTAGGGTTCAAAAATAAAGATTCTTATGCCTTATAAAATATATATATATATAATTATATATATATATATTATATATTAAATCTAATTATTGATTAGCTAGGTGCTTTGGCCTAAGCAAGCCTTAGTATTTATGCGAAAGATAATTAGATAAGTTTGAAAAAAAAAAAAGAAAAAAAGATAAACAAATCTAATTATTGATTAGCTAGGTGCTTTGGCCTAAGCAAGCCTTAGTATTATGCGAAAGATGATTAGATAAGTTTGAGAAAAATTTCCTCTGATTAAGCTGGGTATTTGTGCCTAATTAAGCATAAGTATTCACGCCTAAAAGTGGTTCATATAATAAAATCCTTAGTTTTGTGGCCTTGTTTGCTCGAGTCCTTAAGTCCTTGGGGTGTTTTCTCACCGGTGCCCTAAGACCGTTTGGTTTGGGAGTCATCGATTAAAGGCTCGTTACATGGGCAGATTAGAAAGCCTAATAAAACTAAGGTATAATACCACAAAAATATATATATATATATAAATAAATAAGGCATAAGAGTAAGAGTTAATGAACCCTTAATCAAAATTTTCACAATCACAAGGTGCATATGACTTAGGGTAAAGTAATAGACTAGATGAGAAGTACAATTTAACTCCTTACCTTGATTGATAAAATTTTTGAATAGAGACTAAGTTTAGGAATGAAAAATTCAGTTTTCCTATAACTTATAGATTGCTTAGATCTTACAATTATATTTCAAATATTTTTCTCTTTCAAAATGCCTTTCGAAAATACTAACTCTTTATTTCTCTTTCTTTATGAATTTTGTGGGTGCAATCCGCTAAAAACCCTCACGAGATAAAACTCCTCCTCAAGGGGAAACCTAGAGGTTTAACGGCTTGTTGCACATGCTCAGTGCAATCGCGTGACCTGCGAAAGTGGTCTAATAATCCTTAGTATAGTTTAGTTGTTTTGCTCGAGGACGAGCAAAAGATAGGTATGGGGGTGTGATTGGTCGCTAATGTTGCATATTTAGTGTCACATTTCCACACTTATTATAGAATAAAAGCCTGCATTGTCCTAATTAATTGTTTAATTTATTTGCAGGCTCAATCTTTAAGGAGTTGAAGAGAAATGAGCCCAAAGCCCACCAAAATTCTGAATTAAATCAGAATTAATTCGCACTCAGTAAATCAGGGCAAAATCAAGAGGTAGAAAACCAGTTGAGAAGAATCCTCTCAGGATCGATCGGTTAAAGCCAAGAATCCAAGCCATTTCGTCAGAATCCGGAACTCAAACTGAAAAACCACTCCAGATAAAGTCAGAGGGCGAACCAGGGCAACCCACCAACAGGGTGTGGCCACCTGGCCACACCCTGGCCGCGAAAACGCGGCCCAAGCCGCGTTTCGCGGCAACTTGGGGAGTTAGGGGGAGTGTTTGCTCCCCCGATCTCCCCGGGATCCTGATGGTTAGGGTTTTGCCTATAAAAGGCCATTCTTTGAGCTGAAAATGGGACGACCATGCAGAGATAGGATTTAGATTATTTTTCCATTTCTTAGTTTAGGTGTTTGTTTTTCTTTTTCATGTAATTGTAATTTTCATTTATGTAAATAAGAGGAGATCAGACTTTCATCGAAAAACAAGAATGAAGCTTGAGCTGGAGTGACACCGGTGTAAGATTTACTTCTTTTCTTTGATCGTTATGAAATCGAATCGCTTTCTTTTCTTCGTATGTACTTCTTTTTAGTTTTCTTCTTCTTCTTCTTTTCTACTTCACTTTCTTTTTGGTACAACTGTCTTCTAAGTGAGTCTAAAGCATCGAAAGAGCCTTGCTTTTGCGAGTGCCACCGATAGCTCATGACGATGGAATGGAGTCTCTCTCTGTATCATTTCATTCTTGAAGTAGTCTTGATGATGTATTGTTGAAGAGACCAATACTCAAATCTTATGGGCTATGCGCTGAATGCCTCCACTTCAAGGTAAAATCGTCGCTGAAGACTCAAGGTAAGCTTTTGGTGAAAAGAAGGTAAGTAATTCTTTGTATTTCTTTTCTTTTATTTCTGTAAACTAAATCACAAACACCATATCTTCCAAATCATTTCTTTCCTGACTCATTGTAAATAATCACTTCATCGTTTTCTGATTTTTCTCCACTTTCTATTCTACCACTTTCTTCTTAACTTAACATAACTCTTTTTCTCTTTTCTTTTTAAGAAACAAAGAAGAACTTTCGTTTTATCTTCATTAAGATTTCAATAAAGAACGTAAACGCTTCCATCGCAAAACCCTCCTTGTGGATCACGACCCGCATAGCCACTTGCTATAGCGGTAAGAATTGAGCACTTGCACATCTTTATTCTAAGTTCTGTAATTTCGTATTTTGTGTGCAGGTTTTGCCTCAATCAAATTTTGGCGCCGTTGCCGGGGGGTAACGTTGTTTTTATTGAAATCTGATTTTTCTTAAAAAAATTTTAGAACTAAAACGAACTTTCTTCTCTGTTGCAGGTTAAAGGGCAAGCAAGCAGGAAATCAAAGTTGCAGTAACATATAAGTGGCCTTGGCCTCTGCTCTAGAAAGCAGAGACCAAGTGTCCTCTGCTTTGCCGCGGATCCGCGGCCAACGCCGCGAAAACGCGGCAAAAAAGGAGTGGACTACTAACTGTCTTTCTGCAGGGCTCTTGCTTTGCAAATTGTAGTTTTCTGCAACTTTACTTTTTCTTATATGCCATCACATAAGCCTGCTAATAATCAACAGTAAAACATTTGTTGAAAAGATAAAAAATTGATTAGACGTTTGCATTTTAGGCACGTGTCTTTTCAATTCATTTATTTTTACTGTTGAAGAGTGCTGGAGCAAGGTATGTTTGCATTGCATTTAGCATAGGACTCACTTCTTGGTTATTTATATCGCTTTGAGTGAATCTTATTTATCTTGTACACTTGCACAAATTGATTTTAAGGGCACCACCCATTAACAAGATAAGGTGGGGATTTAATCACCCTTTCTTAGCCAAAAAATCAGATTCCAAGCACTCACTAACCCAAGCCTAATTTAAAATGAGTAGACGTTGGCCCTAGGGACATCTCGGACTCAATTAGGAGATTATCCTAAGGGGGAAAGGTGTTAGAATTTGACTCTTGTCAAATCAGTATCTAGGAAAGGGATTAAGGGCCGAAAGCCCGAAGGTTGGTGGTTATTTAATTAAGGAACGTCTTTGACGGAAAACCTCCCACCAACCTTGCCCTGACCTGGCTGATTAGCTTGTGGTCAAAGTCTGCATTGGACCTCCCGTGGACAGTCTAACCAGTTAGGAGTCATCTAGGTCATAGGTCTACCCTAACTTAGGTTAGAATTTTTTCTTTTTCTTTGTTTGTTTATTTGTTTGTTTTCTTTCTTTTTTTTGTATTCCATTGTGAGATATGGCCTATAATAACAATTTTTTCAACTTCAATAATAATCCATATTACACATCAAACTCTTTTTCGGATATTACCAACCCGGCATATCATGACTTTAACCAACCTAGTGTGCCGGATTGGTCTTATCCGAATCAATATAACCCATGTCCCCCATCGTATGACTATAATTTCCATAACGATTTCACTCTTCACAGAGTCAGTGGGGATTCCCCTACCCCGAGTCCAATTTTCAACCAAATTGTCCTCCTTCTCCACCTAGTCCACAATATTTTCAAGATTCATACTCAGTTCCACCCGTCCAAAATAGGAAACCATCAATTTTGGAAATGAGTATGCGTGAGTCCAAACACAAATCCCAAAATCTGATGGACTCACAATTTCACTACCACTTCCAAGACAATTCTTCATCTTTTCATCAAAACAATGAACCTATCAACTATGAAAAGATGCTTGAAGCCATGACTCAGGCTCAAAACACTCGTAATCGTGACATAGATATGATGGTCGAATCTCTACATTCTCACTGTTGGACCAGTTCTGATGTCACTAACCATTCTGTTAGAGCCGAAGAGTCCTGTAGTTTTGGAAATCAAGATTCCATTTCAGAACAACCATTTGAACTTGCCCAAACTCCAAATTTTCAAAAAGATATTGACAGTTTAGCAAGTTATCCTTTTCCTGAAATAGAACTTGAAAATGAATATGATCCTGAACCCCAACTGAGTGATTCAATCTACTTCCTGATTCGATTATGACTCCGGTATCTTCACCTGATTTCGATCTTTTCCCCGAGTCAACGTTGGATCCTATGCCTATTCATCATGAAATTGAATCCCCCATCTTTGAGGATCATATTGAACTTGACCAATTATACAATTTTGAAAATCCTATTGACAAATTGGCAAGTTCTCAATTTTTTGATATTGAACTCAATGAGATATGTGACCTAGATTCTCAAATCTGTGATCCAGTTCAACTTTCTGAATCAATATTGACTCCTGTTTTGTTACCAAACTTGAGTAATATTTTAGAGTCAGTTTTGATTCCTCCACCTATCATTCCTGAACTGGAATCACCCATATTAGGTCACATCCCATTGTTAGAAAATACATGTGGACTTGAGTTTCAACTTCTTGACTTGGGCCCGCTTCTTGAACCAATTTCGACTCCTGAACCTTTACTTGACTTAAGTCACCTTCCTGAATCAGTGTTAGTTCCCGTACTTCCTGAGTTCAAGTCAAACATTCTATCATTTCACACTCATTTCTGGGACGAGGTGGTTGACAAATTTGACTCTGAAATCAGTTATGGAATTTGGAAATTAGATGGGGTCAAATATTTAATAAAAATCCTTTATGGATTCATAATTTTAATGGGTTATATTAGTGAAACTTCTGGTGGGTTCCTCCGAATCCCACGAAAAGTCGATTGGGCCGCGTTTCGTGGACCAATCAGACCACCACCGGAACCATCACCTTAAGGTAACACTTTCCTTCCCTTTTTTCTTTTTCATGCATCTATGCATTAATTCATACATTGAGGACAATGCATGAGATAGGTGTGGGGGAGGGTCTAACATAGCTTAGGTTTTCTTTTTTATTAAAACTTTTAGAAAATAGAAATAATATTTTGACATATTTTTTTGTAAGAAATTAAGTTAATTTTAAGGAATAGGAAAATGTAAATTCGGATTTCTTATACTTGGTCAAAATATGATTATTTGTTTGATTTTTAGGGTTAGGAAGAAAATTGTCAAAGTAATTAGTCTTGATCTTTACCTTGATGAAATATGCACACTTCATACACTTACACACTTAGGGTTCAAAAACAAAGATTCTTATGCCTTATAAAAAATATATATATATAAAATAAATAAATAAACAAATCTAATTATTGATTAGCTAGGTGCTTTGGCCTAAGTAAGCCTTAGTATTTATGCGAAAGATAATTAGATAAGTTTGAAAAAAAAAGTAAAAAAGATAAACAAATCTAATTATTGATTAGCTAGGTGCTTTGGCCTAAGCAAGCCTTAGTATTTATGCGAAAGATGATTAGATAAGTTTGAGAAAAAATTTCCTCTGATTAAGCTGGGTATTTGTGCCTAATTAAGCATAAGTATTCACGCCTAAAAGTGGTTCATATAATAAAATCCTTAGTTTTGTGGCCTTGTTTGCTCGAGTCCTTAAGTCCTTGGGGTGTTTTCCCACCCGGTGCCCTAAGACCGTTGGTTTGGGAGTCATTAATTAAAGGCTCGTTACATGGGCAGATTAGAAAGCCTAATAAAACTAAGGTATAATACCACCAAAAAAATATATATATATAAATAAATAAGGCATAAAAGTAAGAGTTAATGAACCCTTAGTCAAAATTTTCACGATCACAAGGTGCATATGACTTAGGGTAAAGTAATAGACTAGATAAGAAGTACAATTTAACTCCTTACCTTGATTGATAACAAATTTTGAATAGAGACTAAGTTTAGGAATGAAAAATTCAGTTTTCCTATAACTTATAGATTGCTTAGATCTTACAATTATATTTCAAATATTTTCTCTTTCAAAATGCCTTTCGAAAATACTAACTCTTTATTCTCTTTCTTTATGGATTTTGTGGGTGCAATCCGCTGAACACCTCACGAGATAAAACTCGTCCTCAAGGGGAAACCTAGAGGTTTAACAGCTTGTTGCACATGCTCAGTGCAATCGCGTGATCTGCGAAAGTGGTCTAATAATCCTTAGTATAGTTTAGTTGTTTTGCTCGAGGACGAGCAAAAGATAGGTATGGGGGTGTGATGGTCGCTAATGTTGCATATTTAGTGTCACATTTCCACACTTATTACAGAATAAAAGCCTGCATTGTCCTAATTAATTGTTTAATTTATTTGCAGGCCCAATCTTTAAGGAGTTGAAGAGAAATGAGCCCAAAGCCCACCAAAATTCTGAATTAAATCAGAATTAATTCGCACTCAGTAAATCAGGGCAAAATCAAGAGGTAGAAAACCAGTTGAGAAGAATCCTCTCAGGATCGATCGGTTAAAGCCAAGAATCCAAGGCCATTTCGTCAGAATCCGGAACTCAAACTGAAAACCAACTCCAGATAAGTCAGAGGGCGAAACCAGGGCAACCCACCAACAGGGTGTGGCCACCTGGCCACACCCTGGCCACGAAAACGCGGCCCAAGCCGCGTTTCCGCGGCAATCTTGGGGAGTTAGGGGGAGCGTTTGCTCCCCCGATCTCCCCGGGATCCTGATGGTTAGGGTTTTGCCTATAAAAGGCCATTCTTTGAGCTGAAAATGGGACGACCATGCAGAGATAGGATTTAGATTATTTTTCCATTTCTTAGTTTAGGTGTTTGTTTTTCTTTTCATGTAATTGTAATTTTCATTTATGTAAATAAGAGGAGATCAGACTTTCATCGAAAAACAAGAATGAAGCTTGAGCTGGAGTGGCACGGTGTAAGATTTACTTCTTTTCTTTGATCATTATGAAATCGAATCGCTTTCTTTTCTTCGTATGTACTTCTTTTTAGTTTTCTTCTTCTTCTTCTTTTCTACTTCACTTTTCTTTTTGGTACAACTGTCTTCCAAGTGAGTCTAAAGCATCGAAAGAGCCTTTCTTTTGCGAGTGCCACCGATAGCTCATGACGATGGAATGGAGTCTCTCTCTGTATCATTTCATTCTTGAAGTAGTCTTGATGATGTAATGTGGAAGAGACCAATACTCAAATCTTATGGGCTATGCGCTGAATGCCTCCACTTCAAGGTAAATCATCGCTGAAGACTCAAGGTAAGCTTTTGGTGAAAAGAGGTAAGTAATTCTTTGTATTTCTTTTTTTATTTCTGTAAACTAAATCACAAACACCATATCTTCCAAATCATTTCTTTCCCGACTCATTTGTAAATAATCGCTTTCATCGTTTTCTGATTTTTCTCCACTTTCTATTCTACCACTTTCTTCTTAACTTTAACATAACTCTTTTTCTCTTTTCTTTTAAGAAACAAAGAAGAACTTCCGTTTTATCTTCATTAAGATTTCAATAAAGAACGTAAATGCTTCCATCGCAAACCCTCCTTGTGGATCACGACCCGCATAGCCACTTGCTATAGCGGTAAGAATTGAGCACTTGCACATCTTCATTCTAAGTTCTGTAATTCCGTATTTTGTGTGCAGGTTTTGCCTCAATCACCAGCGTCAACCCAGAAGGCAATACAATTCAAGCCTCGACTGAGGGCCCCAAAGAGGTCAGGTTTGCTACTACTTTAGTCACCGTGAAGGCTGCTACGACGGCAATTGCCCTAGAAGTGTCGGCGACCATCTCAGCTTCTGATGAACCTGTCGTTGACATCCCTCCTGCGCAAGACGAACCGATTTTTGCCCCTCGTCCTGTAGTGGAAAGGGGATTCGGGAGTTCGTCAGTGAAATTCTCTCCAGCCAATGATATCATGGAAGAATTGGCACATCAAATGGTGCAGCAGTTCTTTGCTTCCTTGCGATCATGCATTGACCTCATTCTTTCTGGGGGCAGCTCTTTCGAGTTTGCCCGAATACTTCTTGAAAATCTGATCGGGAACATCGGTCATACTGGAGGTCCTTCGCAGGCCAGGGCATGCCTGATGTTGGTGGAGCAGTTGGGAAGTGACTTGAAAGAGCTCAAGTCCTTGGAAGATGCTGGCTCAGTACACGAGGCTTGGGCGACCCTGAATAGGCTTCTTGCTGCTCAAGAACAAGAGCAGAAGGAGATGGAGGAACAAATAGCTGAAGAGACCTGCCATCTCCAATATTTTCAGGCTGACCACCAGAGGCTGATTGGCGATTCAAAGGAATCTGAAATCGTCATGCAGAGCACAGAGCAGGTTATTATCACTGCTCGGGCCACCATAGCCAAGGCAGAAGCCTTGATTAAATCAACGAGAAAAAACTTGTCACTGCCAGGAAGAAGCTAGAAGAGCTGGAAGCTGCCAAGACGCAGGCTGAAGAAAACCTCTCCACTCATTCCTCCAGGTTGGAATCTCTATGAGCGCGGCTGGCTGCGAAGAAATTCTTATCTGAGGAGGAGTTGCGGGTCCAAGCTCTCATGGAGGCTGAGAAAGTACGTCAGCACGAGATGCATCGCCTCCGAGAACAAATCCGTTCTTTGGCGAATCAAGATTATTAGCCTCCCCTTTTTTTTTGTAAAGAAAAGAGCGTTTGTATTACTTTTATCATTTTGGCTCAAGTAATAAAAGTCTTCGAAATTTTGCTCCATCTTCGTTGTTTCACTGTAGATGAATCCAATTTCTTAGTTGCAGTCTCTGGTTGTGATCCTTGACTGACTATGAATAATAAACTCAGGCTGAACTGAGTTCTCTTTTTTTGTTGCAAAATGCGACTCTGATTTGTAGTGAAGACGCAGTTCTGAGAGACGCGACTCTGACCTGCAACTTGAGACGCGGTTCAAGCTTGCGCGAAGGACGCGGCTTTGGTTATGGAAGGACGCGGCTCCCTGGCCACAGCCCTTAACTCTACCCAAATGCAGAATTCAGGATGCAGTGAGGACTCAGTCTTATGCTCCTTAAAACTGATGCGTAGATATGAGGACGCGATACTGTCTTAGTAGAGATGCGTCTCTAGACCCTTGACTCAGTGCAAACTCAAATTATATTGAGTTTATGATAGGAACATAATTGTCATCTTGCAATGTAGACGCAGCTCCAGGATACCTGTGAATGACATAGGCCTTCTCTATTGTAGACACAGCTTTCCAATTTTATGTGATTTCAAAGCGTGACCCAGAATGGGTCCCTTTTGTTGATGGGACGCGGCTTTGAACCGCTGCGGTCACAGTTCTCTTAACTGGAATGAAAAAGGATGCCGTCTTCGAATTCACAAGGGACGCAAGTTCCTGGACGTGGCTCTCGGGCCTGCGTTTGGTGCAACTTCCCAGGCGTTACATGCATCTTGTCATAAAGATTTTGTTAGATCTTTAAACGTTGATTGCTAAACAAATGAAACAACCAATGAAGTTAAGAATGTACCGTGTAGCTTGTGGCTAACGGGTCGAGTCCACGAGGAGGGATGCGATAGAAGCGTTTCGGTGAAGTAAATAGAAACAAAGAAGTGTGTTAGTTTTTTAAGAAAAAGAGAATGGAAGGAAAAGAGATGAAAAAGAGAAATTTCAACTTTCAGAAAAGGATTTGGAGAAAGTGATTTGTAAAAAGCTTTAAGAGTTGTGATGTTTTTTTATAATATGAAATCAAATCTGAGCTTACTATCTTCCTACTCACTTGTTCATTCTTCTCTTAAAATATTAAGTCCCTCGGGTTCATTTGCAAGACTTAAAGTTGATTCTTTTTAGAGAGCTTTGAGTAAAGCACATAAGATGTAGAGGGGTTGAGTTCTTTATCCTCAAGAAAGAGTTGGAATCAGATATTAAAACATAAAGCGCGAAGAAGCAAGAATGAATTAAAAATGATTCACAAGAAGATCAAGAGAGAATAGTGAATTCAACTATCTATGCCCATCCTCATGTGCCTTCAAGAACACTTTCAAAAAGAAAGGCTTGTAAGGGAGGCATGCATATGAGTCATCGGGACTTTTTCTTTAAAAACAGAGGAGAAGAAAACAAGAGAAAGGAGATAGCTAGCCCAGAAAACCCTTTAGTTATTCATGGAAAACGACAAAGCAAAAATAAACATGCGCAACATACCGAAACACGAGTGGAGAAAAGATGGCTTGCTCTTGAATTGCTGTCACTTCAATCTTTGATTACAAGCTCTCAGTCCTCTCTCTCACAAGCTTTTTAAACTGAACTACAAAGTAAACAACAGAGTTACAACTTGTGTTCTAACTAACAATGAACCTAGATCCTAAGAAAAAAAAAGCAAAGTTTAATCCTAGTCTTCGCTGCCTTTTTCTCTGCTGAAGGAGGTATTTATAGCTAAAAACCCAACAACCAAGATCCCGGGGAGGTCGGGGGAGCAAACGCTCCCCCTAACTCCCCAAGATTGCCGCAAAAACGCGGCTTTTGCCGCGTTTTTGCGGCATTGGTGTGGCCAGGTGGCCACACCAAAAGGGGGAGCTTCCTGGGGTGAAGGCTTCTCGCATATCTGGTTGATTTTCTTGTTTCTTCTTCAACCACTGACTGAATCAGCATTTGATTTTCTTGGCTCCGATTCCTCGATTCAAGGAGGGATTTTCTCAACTCCTTGATAGCCCAGATTTCTTCACTTTGAGTTTATTCTGAATTATTTCAGAATAAAGTGGGCTTTTGGGCTTGTTCCTCATTTATTTCTTTGAGCATTTGGGCCTACATTTAGCAAAGAAAAAGACAATTATTAATATCATTTATTAGCAAACAAGTATGGTAAAGTGACAACATAAATGCAATGTATGTGACAAATCACACCCCCACACTTATCTTTTGCTCGCCCTCGAGCAAAATTTGATTGAGGCAAAACCTGCACAAAAAATACGAAATTTCAGAACTTATAATAAAAATTTGCAAGTGCTCAATTCTTCTGCTATAGCAAGTGGCTATGCGGGTCGTGATCCACAAGGAGGGTTTGCGATGGAAGCGTTACAGTTCTTTATTGAAATCTTTTAAGAAAATAAAACGAAGGTTCTTCTCTGTTTTAAGTTATGAAAAGGGAAAAAGAATTATGTTATGTTAGAAGAAAATAGAAGATGAAGAGGTGGAAAATTCAGAAAACAATAAAAGCGACTATGTACAAATGAAGTGGAGGAAAAAGAGTGATTTTGAAGAGATGGTGATTTAATTTACAAAAATGAAAGAAAGAAATAAAAGAGTTACTTACCTTCTTTTCACCAAAAGCTTACCTTGAGTTTTTAGCTTCGATGTTACCTTGAATTGGAGGCAAGCAGCGCATAGCCCATAAGAGTCGAATGTTGGTCTCTTCCACATTACATCATCAAGATACGCAAGCATGAAATGATACAGAGAGACTCACAATTCCATCGTCATGAGCTATCGGTGGCACTCGCAAAGGCAAGGCTCTTTCGATGCTTTAGACTCACTTGGAAGACAGTTGTACCAAAAAGAAAAGTAAAGTAACAAAAAAGAAGAAGACTAAAAGAAACTACATACAAAGAGAAAACATCGATTCGATCTCATAACAATCAAAGAAAAGAAATTCATCTTACACCGGTGTCACTCCAGCTCTAGCTTCATTCTTGTTCTTTGATGAAAGTTTGATCTCCTCTTATTTACATAAATGAAAATTACAATTACATGAAAAAAAACAAAAACCTAACTAAGAAATGGAAAAACTAGTCTAAAATCCTAATCTGCATGGTCGTCCCTTTTGCCTTTGAGTGCAGGTATTTATAGGAGAAAATGGAGAGGGTAGAGGAGTATGAAGATAAGTAAATCTGGCAATTTTTGAACTCCCCTTATCTTCAAACTTGATTTGAGGTGGATATTCAGTTCTGATCTGTAGTTTGTTGGCCTGTTGATTGCTGAATATCACTTATCAAATGATAGAATTAAAAATAATGATCAACATAAGAGTTGTATCTCTATCAGTCTGCTTTCTGGATCATCTTGAATCATCAGAATTGAGATTCTGTAGCAAACGTTATGATTCGAATACTAAAATGTATCCAGTCAGAATCTGAATCAAACTTGCTTGAACTTTGCTTTAACCGATCGATTCTGAGAGGATTCTTCTCAACCAGTTTTCAACCTCTTGATTTTGCCCTGATTCAGTGTGTATGAATTAATTCTGATTTAATTCAGAATTTTGGTGGGCTTTGGGCTCATTTCTCTTCATCTCCTTGAAGAATGGGCCTGCAAATAAAATTAGCATTTAATTAGGACAATGCAGGCTTTTATTCTAAAATAAGTATGGAAATATGATATTTAATATGCAACATTAGCGACTAATCACACCCCCATACCTATCTTTTGCTCGTCCTCGAGCAAAACAACTAAACTATACTAAGGATTATTATACCACTTTCGCAGGTCGCGCGATTGCACTGAGCATGTGCAACAAGCCGTTAAACCTCTAGGTTTCCCCTAGAGAACGAGTTTTGTCTCGTGAGGGTTTTCAGCGGATTACACCCACAAAATCCATAAAGAAAGGGAAACAAAGAGTTAGTATTTTCGGAAAGCATTTTGAAAGAGAAAAATATTTGGCATATAATTGTAAGATCTAAGCAATCTATAAGTTATAGGAAAACTTAATTTTTCATTCCTAAACTTAGTCTCTATTCAAAAATTTGTTATCAAATTAAAGTAAGGAGTCAAATTGTACTTCTCATCTAGTCTATTACTTTACCCTAAGTCATATGCACTTGTGACTGTGAAAATTTTGACTAAGGGTTCATTAACTCTAACTCTTATGCCTCATTTATTTATATATATATATATATTTGGTGGTATTATTCCTTAGTTTAGGCTTTCTAATCTGCCCATGTAACGAGCCTTTAATCGATGACTCCCAAACCAGACGGTCTTAGGGCACCGGGTGAGAAAACACCCCTCGGACTTAAGGACTCGAGCAAACAAGGCCACAAACTAAGGATTTTATTATATGAACCTCTTTTAGGCGTGAATGCTTATGCTTTATTAGGCACAAATACCCAGCTTAATCAGAGGATCTAATCATCTTTCGCATAAATCTAAGGCTTGCTTAGGCCAAAGCACCTAGCTAATCAATAATTAGATTTATTCATTTTTTTTAAAATTTTTTTTCTCAACTTATCTAATTATCTTTCGCATAAATACTAAGGCTTGCTTAGGCCAAAGCACCTAGCTAATCAATAATTAGACTTATTCATTTTTTTTATATATATATATTTTTTTTATAAGGCATAAGAATCTTTGTTTTTGAACCCTAAGTGTGTAAGTGTATGAAGTGTGCATATTTCATCAAGGTAAAGATCAAGACTAAATTACTTTGACAATTTTCTTCCTAACCCTAAAAATCAAACAAATAATCTTATTTTGACCAAGTATAAGAAATCCTAATTTGGATTTTCCTATTCCTTAAAATTAACTTAATTTCTTACAAAAATAAGTCAAAATATTGTTTCTATTTTTCAAAAAGTTTTTAGTAAAAAAAAGAAAACCTAAGCTATGTTAGACCCTCCCCCACACCTATCTCATGCATTGTCCTCAATGTATGAATTAATGCATAGATGCATGAAAAAGAAGAAAGGGAAGGAAAGTGTTACCTTAAGGTGGTGGTTCCGGTGGTGGTCTGATTGGTCCACGAAATGCGGCCCAATCGACTTTTCGTGGGATTCGGAGAAACCCACCAGCACTATCTTTAATATAACCCATTAAAAAGATATATCCATGAAGGATTTTTATTAAATATTTGACCCCATCTAATTTCCATATTCCATAACTAATTTCGGAGTCAAATTGTCAACCACCTCGTCCCAGAATGGAGTATGAAATGATAGAACAGTTGACTTGGACTCAGGAAGGACAGGAACTAATACCGACTCAGGAAGGTGACTTAAATCAAGTAAAGGTTCAAGAGTCGAAATTGGTTCAGGAATTGGGTCCAAGTCAAGAAGTTGAAACTCAAGTCCACATGTATTTTCCAACAATGGAATGTGACCTAATATGGGTGATTCCAGTTCAGGAATGATAGGTGGGGGAATCAAAACTGACTCTAGAATATTATTCAAGTTTGGTAATAAAACAGGAGTCAATATTGATTCAGAAAGTTGAACTGGATCACATATGTGAGAATCTAGGTCACATATCTCATTGAGTTCAATATCAAAAAATGGAGAACTTGCCAATTTATCCATGGGATTGTCAAAATTGTAAAGTTGGTCAAGTTTAACATGATCCTCAAAGATTGGTGATTCAATTTCTTTATGAATTGGTACAGGATCCAATGTTGACTCCGGAAAAAGATTGAAGTCAGGTGAAGATACCGGAGTCATAATCGAATCAGGAAATAGAATTGAATCACTAAGTTGGGGTTTAGGATCATAATCATTTTCAAGTTCTATTTCAGGAAAAGGAAACTAGCCAAACTGTCAATATCTTTTTCAAAATTTAGAGTTTGGGCAAGTTCAAATGGTTGTTCTAAATGGAATCTTGATTTCCAAAACTACATGACTCTTCGGCTCTAACAGAATGGTTAGTGACATCAGGACGGTGGGAACGTAGAGATTTGACCATCATATCTATGTCACGATTACGAGTGTTTTGAGCCTGAGTCATGGCTTCAAGCATCTTTTCATTGTTGATAGGTTCATTGTTTTGATGAAAAGATGAAGAATTGTCTTGGAAGTGGTAGTGAAATTGTGAGTCCATCAGATTTTGGATTTGTGTTTGGACTCACGCATACTCATTTCCATAATTGATGGTTTCCTATTTTGGACGGGTGGAACTGAGTATGAATCTTGAACATAATGTGGACTGGTGGAGAAGGAGGGCAAGGTGGTTGGAAATTATGCTCGGGGGAGGTGAATCCCCACTGACTCGGTGAAGAGTTGAAATCATTATGGAAATTATAGTTATTAGATGGGGGGTATGGGTCATATTGATTCGGATAAGACCAATCCGGCACACTAGGTTGGTCAAAGTTATGATATGCCGGGTTGGTAATATCCGAACATGAAGTCGGTGTGTAATATGGATTATTATTGTAGTTGAAAAAATTATTATTATAGTCCATATCACACAATAGAATACAACAAACAAAAAAGAAAAATTCTAGCCTAAGTTAGGGTAGACTTAGGACCTAGACGACTCCTAACTGGTTAGACTGTCCACGGGAGGTCTAATGTAGACTTTAACCACAAGCTAATCAGCCAGGTCAGGGCAAGGTTGGTGGGAGGTTTTCCGTCAAAGACGTTCCTTAATTAAATAACTACAACCTTCGGGCTTTCGACCCTCAATCCCTTTCCTAGACACTGATTTTGCAGGAGTTAGATTCCAACATTTTCCCCCCTTAGGATAATCTCCTAATTGAGTCCGAGATGTCCCTAGGGCCAACGTCTACTCAATTTTAGTTAGGCTTGGGTTAGTGAGTGCTTGAATGTGATTTTTGGGCTAAGGAAGGGTGATCAAATCCCCACCTTATCTTGTAATGGGTTAATGTCCTTAAGATCAATTTGTGCAAGTGTACAAGATATGTAAGATTCACTCAAAGCGATATAAATCAACCAAGAAGTGAGTCCTATGCTAAATGCAATGCATACGTACCTTGCTCCAGCACTCTTCAACAGTAAAAATAAATGAATTGAAAAGACAAGTGTCTAAAATGCAAACGTCTAATCAATTTTTAACTTTGCAACAAACGTTTTACTGTTGATTATTAGCAGGCTTATATGATGGCATATAAGAAATAAATAATTGCAGCAAACTAGAATTTGCAAACTAAGCAGCCCTGCAAAAAGCTGTTAGTAGTCAGCTCTTCATTGCCGTGGATCCGCGGCTTTTGCCGTGGAAACGCGGCAATTCAGAGGGCAATGGGTCTCTGCTTTCTAGAGCAGAGGCCCAATACCACTTGTATGTCACTGCAATATTAATTTCCTGCTTTAATTGCCCTGTAACCTGCAACAGAGAAGAAAATTCGTTTAGTTCTAAAAAAATTTCAAAAAAATTCAAATTTCAATAAAAAAAAACATGTTACCCTCCCCGGCAACGGCGCCAAAAATTGATTGCTAAAACAAATGAACAACCAATGAAGTTAAGAATGTACCGTGTAGCTTGTGGCTAACCGGTCGAGTCCACGAGGAGGGATGCGATAGAAGCGTTTCGGTGAAGTAAATAGAAACAAAGAAGTGTGTTAGTTTTTTAAGAAAAGAGAATGGAAGGAAAAGAGATGAAAAAGAGAAATTTCAACTTTCAGAAAAGGATTTGGAGAAAGTGATTTGTAAAAAGCTTTAAGAGTTGTGATGTTGTTTTATAATATGAAATCAAATCTGGGCTTACTATCTTCCTACTCACTTGTTCATTCTTCTCTTAAAATATTAAGTCCCTCGGGTTCATTTGCAAGACTTAAAGTTGATTCTTTTTAGAGAGCTTTGAGTAAAGCACATAAGATGTAGAGGGGTTGAGTTCTTTATCCTCAAGAAAAGTTGGAATCAGATATTAAAACATAAAGCGCGAAGAAGCAAGAATGAATTAAAAATGATTCACAAGAAGATCAAGAGAGAATAGTGAATTCAACTATCTATGCCCATCCTCATGTGCCTTCAAGAACACTTTCAAAAAGAAAGGCTTGTAAGGGAGGCATGCATATGAGTCATCGGGACTTTTTCTTTAAAAAATAGAGGAGAAGAAAACAAGAGAAAGGAGATAGCTAGCCCAGAAAACCCTTTAGTTATTCATGGAAAACGACAAAGCAAAAATAAACATGCGCAACATACCGAAACACGAGTGGAGAAAAGATGGCTTGCTCTTGAATTGCTGTCACTTCAATCTTTGATTACAAGCTCTCAGTCCTCTCTCTCACAAGCTTTTTAAACTGAACTACAAAGTAAACAACAGAGTTACAACTTGTGTTCTAACTAACAATGAACCTAGATCCTAAGAAAATAAAAGCAAAGTTTAATCCTAGTCTTCGCTGCCTTTTTCTCTGCTGAAGGAGGTATTTATAGCCAAAACCCAACAACCAAGATCCCGGGGAGGTCGGGGGAGCAAACGCTCCCCCTAACTCCCCAAGATTGCCGCAAAAACGCGGCTTTTGCCGTGTTTTTGCGGCATTGGTGTGGCCAGGTGGCCACACCAAAAGGGGGGAGCTTCCTGGGGTGAAGGGCTTCTCGCATATCTGGTTGATTTTCTTGTTTCTTCTTCAACCACTGACTGAATCAGCATTTGATTTCTTGGCTCCGATTCCTCGATCAAGGAGGGATTTTCTCAACTCCTTGATAGCCCAGATTTCTTCACTTCGAGTTTATTCTAAATTATTTCAGAATAAAGTGGGCTTTGGGCTTGTTCCTCATTTATTTCTTTGAGCATTTGGGCCTACATTTAGCAAAGAAAAAGACAATTATTAATATCATTTATAGCAAACAAGTATGGTAAAGTGACAACATAAATGCAATGTATGTGACAAATCAAACGTCAAGTCAACGTTGACGATTGGGGACTCGCATCATCCGATGTTTCCCGAAACGGTAGTCCACGCGTCAGCCCTTCATTGGGTTTAGACATTAACGCCTTTTAATGCCAAATCGGCGCTGGCGGTTGGAGGCCTGCGTCTTCGTTACTTCCCGAAGCGACAATCCACGTGTCAGCCCTTCATTGGGCTTTGACATTCGTGCGGGAATTAAGGCTGACGGTTCTGATTAGTGAGCCATTAATTACAGGCTTTATGGGTTGCCTATAAATAGGCCTCACCCCCTGCTTTTAACAGCCTGTTACTTAGACTGTTTTCCTCAAGAGCGAGCGCTCTGAGGGATTCCATCTTCTTCCTGTAAGGACTTTTAATGAGATTTGCCCCTATGGACGACGACGACCCAAAGCTTTCACGCTTTGCTTTAATCTCTCTAGAAGATTATCACTATCAAGTGATTTCAAGATCAAAAAGCGTCTCTTTGAGCACCCTTTATGTCCGCGCCTTGATGCAGAAAGTTCAACCCTCAACGGGTTATTCTGTGGGTATGACTTCCTAGTTTGCCATGAAATTTTCAGCCCACTGGGTTTCAGTTTTGTTATCTCTTAAAGAGATTCATCTTCTTGACCTTCTCCTGAAATCTGACTGGTGCGCCCATCATTTGGAAGTTGCGCCATTGAGACTTCAGATGAAGTGCGCATTGATTGAGTGTAAACTCTGACTCAGAATCCTCTGGACGCGAGTATAATGGACTTTTGCACCTGGACCGCGAGCTTTCCATACAGAGCTCGCGTCTGAGGCTGTAGACTTAGAAGAATTTCAACTCAGATCGAAGGTTTCAGACTTGAATGCAGCAACCCCTGTTTATCAAACAGGGTGATGGCAATTTTCGCGTCTGATTCTCTTCGCGTCTCATATTTTAGACGCGGGTGCAAAACTAGACTGCGTTCGAATCTGTGTGTATCACAACTTTGAGCGCATCTGTTTCTGTCGCAGTAGAATTTTGATTTGCTGCGCGGATCATCCTTGCGTCTGAAGCTTTTAGCAATAGCCGCGTCTGTCACTTAGTTTTTTCTGTTGAAGTATCCTGAGCTTCTAAGCTTCTGATTTTTGCTTCTCACAGGTAGGCTTAATCATCCATTTTCATATTCGCTAGGCCCCTGGGAGAATATTTCGGCCAGCGAACCTGTTCGATGGTCGACCACTGGAGAAGAAGTCATGGCTCCTGTTCTTGGGGACGAGGATCTGACATCCGCCGAGACCTTATTGGACATAATGCACCAGTCATGCTTCTGGCATGCCATGGTCACAGTGGGTATGGCGGTGGATATAGTGGTGGGTATGGTCTTGGATTCTCCCTTCACTTACCCCAGAAGTGGCATCGATGAAAGCTCCATGCTCATTGGATGACTTTCTGGTGGTGGAGATGTTCATCAACGAAGGATTATAGCCCACATTGGTTGGTCAGGTGGAATCAGAAGGTTCTGCTGCATTTTGATCTCAAGAAACACCATTGCTCTTGGTCAACGAGGAGCTTCTTCGATGTTTACGTCATGCATGGTGACATAATCAGCCTCCAAACGTCATCACAGTGCTCAGCCCATCTTTGGCGCCCTTTCGAACATCTGTACTTGGAATGATGAGAAGCTTCAAGGAGTGAGTGCAACCTTTGAGAGAGAGGGACTTGTTTGTACTCCTTTATTGTAACACTCAATCTTATTGTAAAAGAGAGCGTTTTGTATCACTTTCATATGTTAGATATAAATAAAGTGACACTTTGTTTTCCTCCTATTGTCTTGAACTCCTTTTTTTTTTAAGTCAGACGAATAGAAGCAAAGAATCTTTGACTTGTCAAAACTATGATGATAATCTTAACGAGTCAAATTTTGTAGAGAGAGATCCTATTTCAGGAACTCAACAATGCTGTCAGAGGTGTGATATTATCTTGACAAGGGATAAGATAATTTTTGTGGACCTGCCACTCTATAAAGGAAAGTGACAGGTGGAACTTGTACCCCCAGGGAAGATGAGCTTTTATCAGAGGTTAGGGATTAACTTGATTAAGATCAGCTGGGGATCTAATGAAAACACTGTTAATGGTGTAATGTTAACCTAACAATGTTTTTAGGTAGACTTGTTGTTCTGTTGATGAACCTCTCGGCCATGTGGACAGTTGCGTTGTAATAGGGTACTGGGTCTTCATGTCTGACTTCGTACTCCCCGCGAACTTGGCTGACGATGAGTTAGAGTCACCATATGCCTCGAGATTTTAACGCCAACCTCATCGGCGAGTTGCATCCCAATCAAGAGGGCATTGTATTCCGCTACATTGTTAGAACAAGGCTCGGTTAACGAGACAGCTCGAGGAATCACATAGTTCTATGGGGAGACGAGTACTACTCCTACTCCTGCCACTAATGTCCTTTTGGGCTTATTCTCGATGCACCGTTAAAGAAAAGTTGCCACACTTGCCTTTCGAAGGATGTCTGAGTCTGGCAGGCCTCAGTGACCTCGTCTGGGAGATCCTCGTAAAGTTTGGCTGCCCTCGGATCTGGATACTCAGCCAGGAAATCCGCCACAGCTTGTCCCTTCATAGCTTTTTGTGGTAAAAAGTGCATTTCATATTGAGATAGCAATATAGCCCATTTTGCCAGCCGGCCGTTCAATGATGAAGGCTTTGTCATGAGTAACCTTAAGGGGTTAACCTTTGATATGACGTTTATAGTTTGGCCTACCAAATAGTGTCGCATTTCTGAATAGCAAACACCAATGCCAAACATTCCTTCTCGATCGGGTTGTACCGATGTTCGGCTCCGGTCATTGATCTACTCAAATAGTAGATTGCTTGCTCTCGTCCTTGATCATCATTCTGAGCTAGTAGAGCTCCTAAAGAATGATCCATCGCTCGGGACGTATATCAGGAAAGGTTTTTCGGATACCGGAGCTGCAAGGACTGGTGGTCGTGTGAGGTATTGTTTAATTTCCTCAAATGCTTGTTGGCAAGCGTTATCCCAAATGAACGAAACACCCTTCTTCATTAATTTGGTGAAGGGTTGGCATCTTCCGGAGAGATTTGAGATAAACCTGCGGATGTACGCCAATCGTCCTTGCAATCCCCTGAGCTCTTTGAGATTTCTCGGAGGTTGCATCTCTTTGATAGCACGAACTTTTTCTGGATCTAAATGAATCCCCGTGGAGGTTACGACAAATCTGAGGAATTTGCCACTGGCCACCCCCAGGAAGGACTTGGTGGGGTTCATCTTCAATTGATGGGCCCGCATGATGTCGAAGACAACCTTTAAATCAGTTAAATGATCACCTTTAGTGCGGCTTTTTACTGCGATGTCGTCAACATAGCATTCCACCATTTTGCGCATGTGTTCATGGAAAATGGCATTCATGGCCCTCTGATATGTCGCCCCTGCATTCTTTAGTCCGAAGGGCAAGACGGTGTAGCAGTATACCCCAAGTGGTGTCCTGAAAGAGGTATGTTTTTCATCATCAGGATACATTTTGATATGGTTATACCCTGAGAATCCATCCATGAAGGTGAGGGTCTATGTTGATCATTCTTAGCTCCCCTTTTGGGATGGGGACTATTTCAGAGGGTGTTGGAGGTTGTCTTCCAATTGGAGAAATGACGTCATATTGGCCGTCACCTTCTTCTGTTCTGGACGGAGTTTTAATACCTCCGCGTCAATCAGAGCCTGAAGGATGTCCTTGAAGACATAACAGCCCTTGGTGGGGTGTCCCAACATCCTGTGATATAAGCAGTAGTTGGGATTATCGGTTTTACCGACTTCTTCAGGGCGCCTAGCTTCAGGAAGCTTCAGTCTGTTGCTCTTGTTGAGTAATTTGAAGAGCGAGTCGACATGTTCATCCTTGAAGGAATACTGCTTGCTGGCGCGTGGTTGGCTTAAAGAGCCACTTCCCTTAACGGTTGAGGTTTGACGGGGGATTTGGTCTCTATCGCCAAGTTATCCTTCCGTTTTGCTTGGAGGGAGGTGTCTGGCGTACGCCTTGTTGACCTCTTAGGTCTGGGTTTGTTTTCTTCTGCCCTGACCCGGGCGACAATTTCTTCAGCCTGTTCACCTTGCTGGATCAACTGCTTCCAGGTGCTACTTTCGGCAACTCCTATTTGGGCGAGGAGCGATGTTTGTAGATTATAGCGGCATGTTTCCACCAGGGTGACCTGGGTCATACCGCTTGGACATCAGAGTGCCACGTTCCGAAATCTTTCTATGAAAGACTTGACGGATTCTCCTTTTCGCTGTTTGGTGGCCAAAAGGGTTGGCATGGTGACCTTCGAGTCATCTTCAAAGAAGCGCATTAGAAAGAGCTTCTCCAAATTGCCCCAATTCTTAATGGAGCCTTCTGGGAGCTTCATGAACCATTCGAAGGCAAGCCCTTTTAGGGTGCCGATGAACAAACGTGCCAGGATGGCATCATTATCTACCACATTCCCTGTTTGGGATTTAAAGTAGTAGATATACTGGTTCGGTGAACCTTTCCCATCAAATGCTTGGAGGGTCGGAGCCTTGAACTTGGGAGGGTATGGAACAAGGTCCCACTCGGTCGGATATGGTCGGACCACCCCTGCTTCTTGTAAGCCTTTCGGTTGGTAAGGGCCTCCAGACGTTGCTCCAATTGATTCATTCTTCTGGAATGAACCTTTCCTGATCTCGGTCATCTTTTCCTTGCGACGAGGATTTGGATGAACCAGAAGTAGGCTGCTCTTTCTCCTCTATTCATACGGAAGATGAGCTTTCTCCCTCTTTTCGTTTGCCTTTAGACTTTTTAGAGGAGGCTTTGTCGGTTGACTTCCTCTTGTCTTCAAGCAACTGTGCCAGCATCTTCTTGAGGGAATCGATAGATTCTTGTTGAACACGAATCATCTCGAATTGTTCCCTCTGACCTGGGCTTGCTGCTCCAAACGCCTGGCGGTCTCCTCAGGAGTGCTGGTCATGTATATAAAGGCCTCTTTCTCTATAGAAGAGTTTGAAGCCTGTGACTCTGCAATAGCGGAATGCGAGTCATTCACCTCAATGCCCCGAGCTAGAGCATTGTAGTCAATCGGGGGGATTGCCTCGGTCCGGGTGTGAGTGTGTCGGTACACTCCTTCCAGTTCTGCGTCAGATTCATCATCGGAGCTGATCGCCGGTTGCTTTCCCCTTCTCCTGCTTGCCATGTTTGCAGTGAGCTCAGGATACTCAGTATCAGAGAAGTCCCTCCTTCTATGGGAACGACTTCTTTTAGCTGATTGGGAAATCAGGGTCAGCTGTCTGACTAGAGACTGCTGGTTTGCATCTGAGCTGCAACGGCATTCAGAGAGCATTGTGATAAGCCGTTCGCAGCAACATGATAAAGTGATTCGATTAGCACTTCTCTTCCTTGTCAGATAATCCCTTAGATCCGTGGGAGGAGGATCAAAGAGATTAGCCTCGCAATGTCGAGGGCGGGAGGCATTCTTGCTTGTAAAGCTGGGACGCAGGGTTCAGAGACGCGGGGTGCATGAACGCAGCTCTTGCGTCGCGACTTCTGAGCGTGAGCTTGGCGTCTCTGCTGATGAGAGACGCAGCTCTCACGTTGCTGATAATTGCGTCTGGACAGAGATGCTTGAAAATTGCAGGGTTGTTGGGCCCCATGCCTAGAAGCGCGTGCCTCTTGTACTTGACAAGGTACGCGAGCTTCGCCTTGGCGTCTGGGGAGTGGGGCTTCAGAAGAGCCGATCTGGTGAACCTCACGTTTGGGCTGCCAAACGCGGACTTCACGTCTCGGATGCGGTACGCTGGTCTGAACCTTGCGTCCTACTCTGTTGGACAATCGATCGTTCCAACTTGTAGTTGACGCGCACGCCTCCTCTGCCGCCGTTCAGCGTTCCGGTTGCGTCGTGGAGGTTGAGGGGAACCCCCGACGACCTGGTACTGAAGAAGAGAGCGGATTGGTTGGACACCAGAGAGGTTGACTACGCAGGTCTCCTGAGAGACGTTGGCGCGGGTGCTACGCGTGGTGCGATTGACCACAACATCCTTCGGAGCTGCCGCGTCTGAGAGAATCTCAGGGCGGACTTCGAGGCATTTCCCCGTAGAGACCCTGCGGTAGGCACGGGCCTTTGGGCTCTTGGAGCCAGAAGAAACGAACTCTTCATACTTTGCTTGGTCGAATTCCACGACAAGTGATTTGACCGTTTTTCCCTTATAGAGGACGTCACCTTGCGCCACCACCTGCACGTCAGTAACGAAAGTAGTCCCCAGCGGAGTCGCCATCTCTTGTTTGGTGGGAGAAAAATTCGCATAAAGTTTCCTTGGATCAATTGAAAAATTACAACAGACTTATACTCCGACTACAAGGGAGGGAGGATATTGAGTCTTGAATCTTCCCTTTGTTTAATGCTGGGTTCTTCAGGTGGCGATGGAAAGTGAATCTTATTTTTCGTTGACCAGGTGAATGTCAAGAACTTTTGGGGATCTTCTCTTTGGATGGTGGACGGAGTAACACAGCTCTGTCGACCAGAAACCTCAAAGAGATTGTAGGCGAAGATTAACTTGTACGCAGCAAGTTACTTGAAGAGTTGGACTCTCTTTCCTTCTCTGTGGAAGCTTTCAAGTCAAGTTCTTCTCCTTGATTTCTCTGATCTGATTGACCGACCCCTTTTCTATAGCAACGGGGCTATTTATAGAGGTTTCAGGGGTGAACGTGCCTCCTAAAAACACTCCACAATGGGGGTTAACTTCCTCATTATGTGGGTGGTGATTGACCCCATAACAAGGGCAGTTATAACTGAAACGTGGGTTTCGCCCCTCGCGCCTTGGTGTTGCAGTGCTGCTGAAATGCGGGTTTTGACCCTCGCGCCTTGGCGCTGCAGTGCTGTTGAGACGCGGGTTTCGACCCTCGCACCTTGGCGCTGCAGTGCTGCTGAGACGCTGGTTTCGACCCTTGCGTCTTGGCGCTGCAGTGCTGCTGAGACGCGGGTTTCGACCCTCGCGCCTTGGTGCTGCAGTGCTGCTGAGACGTGGGTTTCGACCCTCACGCCTTGGTGTTGCAGTGCTGCTGAGACTAGCCCTGCGTCTGGAGCTTGGAACTCTGCTTTTTGGTGACTTGTCTTTTAGTGATCTTTAGATAGCCTACATGTACTCCCAGTGTTGAGTTGTAATTCCTCATGGAGGTTCCTTTGTGGAAGGTCCTGTGTGAACGTAGTGGAAATCCTTCTGTGTGAAGGCAGGGACATAAAGCAGTGACTCGAACTTTGAAAAATATCTTTGTGTTTGTGTTTGATCCACTATCTCTCAACTCTATCTCTCTCTTATATCTTGCATTGCTTTATATTATTCATATTCATATGCTAGATATAATTTGTGTGTGCCCACACTTGTGTTCAACTAAGAAAGCTTATTAAAGCACCTCAACTCTCAATTTAGAAGAATCTCGAGAAGTAGTTCCAGAGCCCTTCACGGGGAATTTGAGCTCACTCTTGGTTACACGTAGTGTGCTTGCAATGAAGTTTTTTATTCCACATCATTTTTCCTAGATTAGCTAGTATACCTATTTACCCCCCTCTAGGTGTACTTTCTATTGGTATCAGAGCCTCCACTCCTGATATTCGGTTTAATCACCAAGGAGTGAGATCTTTAGATAGTTAATTTAGATTTGCATTGCACACATATTAGTTTACACTCATAGATTTTCTTTTCCCTCCCATGTATGATGTTTCCAATATTGGCATATGAACATTTAAGATGAGTGCCTACCTAAAAACTCTAGGATTGCATTACCTTGCCACTACCAAGAAACCTTATCTTGATAATGACAAGCATATAGAGGTTAATGCACAAGCCATAGATGCATTAATGCACACACTAAGTAAAGAACAATTTTCTTTGATTTCTCATTATGATTCCGCTTTTACAGTGTGGAACACATTGACCTCTCCCTAGCTAAAAATGACAAACTATGTGGAGAAGGAACCCATGGTGGATGAGTCGGACGAAGCTTACTATATGGTCCAAGGGAATGACTCCCTTGAGGTACATTCTGATACTCATCTAGACGATAGTGCTACCTCTTCTAATGATGATCATAATAATATGGATGCCTATACCTTAAATGAAGAGCTTTTCCTATTTTGTGAAAACTTGTTAAATAAATATAAACTTTTGAAAAAGAAAAATTTTGAATTAAAAGAAGAAAATAAAAATTAGTTTTCTAAACTTGATATGATTTTGCAAGAGAATATTGAGGTTTCAAATGAAAGAGACACATTGAAATCCCGACTTGACCTTGACTTGAAAGAATATGAATTTTTGAAAAATAAAAATGATTTTGATGTTGTTTTGAAGAAAAATGAGATTTTGTCTTTAAAACTTGAGTTTGTTTTAAAAGAAAATGAGTCTTTGAAAAACAAATTTGCTTTGATTTTCAAAGAATTAGATTTGATTTCAAAAGAAAAGTTTTTTGAAAAATACTTTTGATTCTCATATTTGTCATACACCCATTACTTCATCTTTTAGTGATAAACATATTGCATACTCTACTTCTTCTTCAATCATTAAAAATGATATTTGTATTTTGAAGAATAGTGTAGATTGTTTGGGCTCCACTTTAAGCCATTGTGGTCATGAACCACAAGAGATTGGAATCCATATTTCATAAGAAACATGTTCCACACATTCATGCACACAAAACATGGCATACACCTGCTTATCATGCTCACACACATGATTATATGTATGCTCATGTGTACACTTGTATACATTGGGACGTACGAGGCACCTTACAAAGTTTTGTTATGATAGAACACATAATTCAAAATTTGCAAATAAATTTGTTTGGGTTAGGAGAGGTGCTAACCCCCGTGGACTCAAAAAGATATGGGTACCAAAATTCACCCTATTGTATTTGATGTAGGTGTGGGCTCTCACACGACGTGAGAGTGTTGATGCCTTGATGGTGGATGTGATCCGAGCCTAAAGATCATATTTATGGATGCATCACTTTCAAGGATGTTTGGTGGAAGGAACACCATACTTTGGAGACATAAAGATTAGTTCACTCGGTTTGGTAACCATCTCTAACTCCTTATTTTGTTTATGCATTAATATAATATTATTGGTTTTCATGCTCATTATGTTTAAATGCAATGTCTATCAAACTTGTGATATACATAGATAGTCTTTGACATACACTCATGTTCATATGGATTCATATTTTTGTGTTCTCACTATTGTTTAACTAATATGTATATCCTAGTTCAAATAGCACGTGCATTCAGCCTAATGATCATGTTTACTTATGTTTTTGTGCTTCATATTTTGATTACTTGTTTAGATATAGTTTTCATTAAAACTTGTGTTTATACTTGTATAATTAATGAGCTACACTTTATTATCTTGTGTTTGCACTTCATTGCTCATTTGTACTCATTACATATACTTGTATAACTTTGTTTTGATGATTTTTTCATCTTTACTTGTTTTCTCTATTTTGTACATGTTTTCGTGTTTGCTTCATGTATATGTTAATTTTGTCCAAAATTATAGTTATACATGTCTATCCTAGAGCCATTTGCTTTCATGCAATATACTTTTGTGGATCAATTTATATTTGGGATATGTATGTATACTTTTAGTTTCAATAAAACATACATATATCTTGAAGCTTATTTAGTTTTTGATTAAAAAAATACAATTTTTCTTAGGTTTTGGTGATTTCATTTCAAATTGAGCTTCAATGCCTTATCCCTTTGAATTTGTTCATTACATGATTCTTACACTCGATATATCTTGTTTACTCATGATATTTATCTCATGAGAATATATAGCTTTATTGCTTTTTGAGTATCGTTTCTTGTGTAATTTCATATTTTATTGATACACTTGTGCTTTATTCCTTACTTGAAGGATTTAGTACTAGTTTTTAAAATTACCATAAAACTAGTTTCGTGATTCTTCAATTGGTAGAGTTTTCAAACATGTCAAATTATTTTCAAACTCTTATTTTTAAAAAAACCCCTACTAACTGTAGGGCGGATGGATGGGCGATCATGCATTGTATACCCTTATTGAATATCTTTCAAATATGTGCATGAATATGGTGATAGCTATGAGATATACATGATTTTAATGAAAATTCATTTTGATACTCATGTTTTCTATGTATGTATAGATCACATCTAAATTGACATTATATTACTCTGATACATATATATGATTTTGATTGTTTTTATTTGTATTGACATACACTTTAAAGCATAAATGATTTGTGCTAAGCTTTATATTCTTAATGATAATTGGTATCATATACAAGCTTATGCATTATTTTTATTAGTATTTCATAAAGGGGAGAAAAACTCTTGTTTTTTTATCTTTCAATTGGTTTTATTTTCAATTAGTATCTTACTCCCACTCTTTATGATGGAAAATATTTTATTTTGTTATATGCTAACATTTTCAATATTGGTATCAATAAGCTTAAATTGGTAATATTCTCAATTTGGTATCTATACTGCGTAATGGTTTTAGGGTTTACCTAAAAAATTTATTGACTTTTACTTTGAATTGATATCATATCCTTCTATTGGTATCAATTGATAAAAAATTATTTTACATTCAATTAGTTTCTTTAATTGATTGTTTTTATTGGTATCAAAATTTTGTTTAAAAAAATATTTATTGGCATTGTTTTTTTTCCTGACCCCTTTGTTGATGAGTGACAAAAAGGAGAGAAGAAATTAGGATTATATATGCATGTTTTATTTAGTGTTTATGCGTGTGTGTGTGTGTGTGTGTGTGTGTATATATATATATATATATATATATTATATATAATATATATATATATAATATATATATATATATATATATATATATATATGAATCACCTAGAGGGGGAGTGAATAGGTGATATGGCTAATCTAGAAACTAAATGCGGAAGCTAAAACTAATTTGCAACACTTAATACAACCAACGAGTGTAACCGAATTCCCCGTGAAGGGCTCTGGACTAACTCCTCTTGATTCCCCTAGATAAGGGTTGAGGTGCTATATGAAGCTCTCGTGGTGAAGTATAAGTGAGGCGCACAAACAACCAAGCATATAAGAATAAGCAATATGAATCAATGCAAGGCATAACACAAGCAATATATGATATGAATGAATGATGCACAACACAAATAAAGAGAGAGGGTTAAGAGACAATGGATCAAACGCAAACACAAAGATATGTTTCAAGGTTCGAGCCCCTAGCTCTACGTCCCCGCCTTCACCGAGAAGGATTTCTAATCCACTAGCTTGCCCACCGAGGACTCCCACAGAGGGAACCTCCACCAAGGAGGATTTGTACAACCGGGAGTATCGAACTCCTCTCTCAAACACCACCTCACAACCGAGGGGTAGGCCGTAGCCAAACAACCACAATCCACCTCTACCGAAGAGGGATACAAACCAAACTTCACCTCTCACTAGAGGGAGCAAACTACAATCTCAACCTCTACCAAAGAGGGAACACCTAACAAATGAGGATTTTTACAACAAATGGTATATCTCAACCACAAATCTTTTCTCTTTTCCCACAAACAAATGATCCTAATAGAATAGGATAGAAGATATAGCTCAAGTGTGGAAAACTTAGAGTTTGAAAACAAAAACTCAAAGAAAAATACTTGGGAAAACTCTTTGTAAAAGATAGAAATGAAGAACAATACAAATCTCCCAATTTTTTTTTTCTTTGATTTTTCCAAAACCCTAAAACAAATAAGATGAATCCTTTTTGGCACTAAAACTCTTTTGAAAACTTGTTTAAAACACTTGAGAATGTCTGAAAATTTTGCTCTAAAAACTAAGCCAAAATCCCAAAGAAATGGGGTTTATATAGGCCCAATACAAAACTAGCCGTTAGGCTGAATTCTCAGCCTGAGACGGCTGGCGGTTGATCGCCCGGTCGACCGCCAACGGTCATAAATATGACCGTTGGGAGCCAGCGGTCGACCGGGCGGTCGACCGAAAATTTCCAGAGAGCAAAGCTCTCTGGCTGGTCGACCGCCCAATTGTCTGGCCAAACGTGCACAGGTCTGTGCACGTCGGTCGACCGGCTCTAGAACACGGTCGACCGGTTCGGTCGACCGCCAGGGCCTGGCAGCCAATTTTCTGGGTCAGAAACTGGGTTTAAAAATATTGTAAAAATTCCCATAAACTTCTAAAATCCACAAAAATAGTTTAATCATTTTGCATTGATATATAAACATGTGATAAAAATGTCAACTCAAATATCAAGCAATTTGAAACATTTTTGTGTCTTATCATTTTTACCAAAAACCAAAAACTGTATTTTATCAAACTTGGATTTTTCTCAATAGGAAATCTGATTTTTCTTAAAACTCATGAATAGAAATATCAAAATAAGTTTGTTTAAGATATGAAGCATGTATGTATATTGAACACATCTAATATACATAAAAACCATTTAAACTTGTTTGATCTAAACTATTCATGAAAACCAAAATCCATAAAACATGTGTGTTGTGCACTTGAGCATATCAACTATTCTTATCTTTACAAATGGATCTAAAACACACTAAACTAGGATACCTAAGTCTTCTTGCGATCTTCCATCTTCAAGCCGACTTGGTCCAAAACTCCGATCCACGAGGTAGACTCCAACGAGTGCTATGTATCATCTTGATGCTCGGGCTCTGGAATCACCATGTGAAAGCTTCGAAATTCCTTTGTTGAAGCTAATCACCAACTAATATCTCTATAATGATCTGAACTAAACATCACAAGATAATTAGTAAACATAACTACATGAGTTAATCATCATCAAAACTAGAGTGGAAGGCCTCTGGGCCAACAATCTCCCCTTTTTGATGATGACAAAACTCATGGAGTTATATATGCATGGATTAAAGTTAAGCTTCAAAGAAGCTCCCCCTTAACTCATGCATAGGAATAAACAATAATTATGCAATGAAAGCTCATAAACATGTATGCATAGACATGCATAAAACGTGCTCTTGATATCAAAAAAAACATGCTCTTAATAGCAATGAAATGCTCTTGATACCAATTAAACAATTAAACGACAAACTAATAAATAAACAAAACATGCATATTAACTCAAATACTTCTCCCCCTTTTTATCAATCATCAACAAAGGGGTCCAAGTAAAAACAAAACAATAAATGCTTCTCCCCTTTTTGTTCGAACCAAAGAATCAACAAAGGGGTTAAAAAAATAAATGCAATGCTCTCCCACTTTTGTCTAAAAACAAAAATGATGTAAATAAGGGGTGACAATCAATTAAGATATCAAAAAAAATATGTCAAAGTAGTGCATCTTGATACCAATTGAAAGGAAACATAAAAACATTGATACCAATTTTAAGAAGCGAAAGCATCTTGATACCAATTAAAAACATATAAACATCTTGATACCAATTTTGAGAAAACAAATACAATCTTGATACCATTTAAAGTATTATTCTTTTTAAACAGATAATACCAAATTGAAATTATTTCTATCATAAAACAAGGAGTGGAATACAAAACCAATGGTAAACCAAATACCAATTGAAAGATAAAATACGAGTCTTCTCCCCCTTTATAAAATACCAAGTAAAACATTACTTAAGCTTGTTAAGATACCAATTGAAAACTAATCAATTGAAACATGATGATCATTAAAACTCAAGCTTAGCATAAACAAATATATGTATGATAAATTAGATACCAATCGAAATTGATACTATTTGAAGAGTATGCATACATACATAAAAATATATATGAGTATACAAAAATGTCAATATTGATACCAATTGAAAGAATCCAATGATACAATTGAAACAACATAATATCAAATGTATATCTCATATAACCTACCACCCATTCATGTTCAAGTTTAAAATGATTTTCACTATAAAGCATACATGAACATGATCTCCCATCCAACCGCCCTTGGAAGGTAGGAGTTTTCAAAAATAGGTTTAGAAAATAAAGTTTGTTTGAAAACTCTACCATAACGAAGAATCCGAACTAGTTAAATGGAAAAACTTGTTAACTAGTACGAAAACCTTCAAGTAAGGAATTAAACAAACATATTTTTCATGAAACATGAAATTCACATGATATCAAACACTCAATATCAATGAAGCATGAATATGACTCATGGAAACAAAGCATGAGCAAACGATAAAGGTGAGTGTACAAATAAAAATGTGAAGATCAACATCATGAAAATAGACATTCAAGCTAAATATTCCTCAAAACATAAAAATCATCAAAACTTATTTAATCTTCAAGGCATATGTATGTCTTATACAAACTAAAGTATACATACATATCCAAACATAACGAGTCCACAAATGTATATGCATGAAAGGCACGTGGCTCAAAGGATGTATATGTATAACAATAATTTGGATAAAATGGACATACACATGAAGTTAAACAAAAATCATAAAATAATTCCAAAAAGGGAATACAAGTTTAAAAAGCATGAATCATCAAAACTAGACTATACTAGCACACTAATGGGTTAAAATAAGCATTCAAGCACAAACATATATAGATTTATTTGTGGCCCACTATATGTACAAGTATATATCCTAGTTTTAATGAAAACTAACTTTTAAACAAATATCAAGTCATGAAGCATAAAACAAAATATAAATCCACAATATAAACATAAACATGATTATTATGTAAATTCACATGTTATTAGAGCTATGATAAACATGATAGCTAAACAAAGGTGAGAACACTAAAATAATGGTCCATATTAAATATGTGTCTCAAAGGCTATACATGCATGTCAAGGATCTAATAATCATGGCATTCATAATAATCTATAAACAACAAAACATGCTATATATAATAAAACAAAACATGCTATATATAATAAACATGAAAAACATGCAAACATAAATAAGGAGTAAGAGACCGTTATCAAACTTATGAGGAAACTCTCCATGTCTCCAAAAACAAGGTGGTCCTCCACCAAACATCCCTTGAAAGTGATGCATCCAAATGACTTCCATGAAGCTCGGAACGCATCCACTCTAAGGTACCTCTACTCTCACGTCATGTGAGAGCCCACACCTACATCAAACACAAGAGGGGTGATTTTTGGTACCCATATCTTTTGGGTCCAAGGGGGTTAGTACCTCTCTAATCCAAACAAAATTATTTGCTAAATTAGAAACATGTATTCTATCATAGAAAAATCTAGCAAGGTGGCCTTACGTCCACAATGCGTACAAGTGTACACATGAGCATACATGTGATGGGTGTGTCCGTAAGGAGCATGTGTATGCCATGTATGGTGTGCATGCAAAGATGAAGCTTGTTTCTTTTGAAACAAGGATACCAAACGTGTATGGCTCTTGGCACAATGGCTCAAAGTGGAGCCCAAACAATCCATATTCTTCTTTAGCAAAGATATATCATTTTGAATTAAAGAAGAAGTGGAGCATGCAATAGGTGAAACTAACCTAGCATGGCAAACATGTGTATCAATTTTATTTTGCAAAAATTTATTTTTCTTTAAACAAATTTCTAAATCATGTGAAATAGAAATTATTTTGTTTTTCAAAGAAACATTCTCTTTAAAACAAAGTCAACTTTTGAAGACAATTTTCATTTTTCTTCAAAATTATTTCCCTATCATTTTTATTTTTCAAAACTTCATTTTCTTTTAATGCAAATTCAAGTCTAGATTTCAATGAATCCCTCTCATTAGAAATCTCAACCTTCTCTTGCAAAACCAACTCAAGTTTTGAAAATAAATCCTCTTTTTTTATTTAACATACAAGTTTTCTTTTCAAAACTTTATATTTTTCTATTAATTTTTCACAAACAATAGATAGTTCTTCATTCAAAGCATTAGCATCCACATATTCATCACATGAAGAACTAGCATCAAAACAATCTAGTTGAGATTCCGATTGTACCTCAGGGAGTCATTCCCTTGGACCATGAAGCATTGTGAGTCGGATTCTCCACTAGACTCCTCCGGTTGGATTGACAATTGAAGCTTGGAGGTGGATGTGGTTGTCAACTTGTTTCACACTGCAAAGGCGAAATCAAGGTTAGAAACATGCATAAGATAATCTTTAGAGAGCGTGCTTCTAATATCCTCAAGGGCTTGTGCATTAACCCCTATATGATTGCTATTACCAAGATAGCATTTCTGGTAGCGGCAAGATAAACATGCAAGCCTAGGGTTTGTAATAGATGGACATCCTAGTCTTCCAAATAACAATGTTGGAAACATCAAACATAGGTGGGGTCATGAAGTCCATGGGTGTGCAAACTAAATGTGTGTAAACAAATATATGTGCAAATGCAAATGTAGATTAGCAAACAGGATCTCACTCCTAGGTTGTTTAACCTAAAGTATCAAGAGCGGAGGCTCTGATACCAATTGAAATCACCTAGAGGGGGGTGAATAGGTGATATGGCTAATCTAGAAACTAAATGCGGAAGCTAAAACTAATTTACAACACACTTAATACAACCAACGAGTGTAACCGAATTCCCCGTGAAGGGCTCTGGACTAACTCCTCTTGATTCCCCTAGATAAGGGTTGAGGTGCTATATGAAGCTCTCGTGGTTAAGTATAAGTGAGGCACACAAACAACCAAGCATATAAGAATAAGCAATATGAATCAATGCAAGGCACAACACAAGCAATATATGATATGAATGAATGATGCACAACACAAATAAAGAGAGAGGGTTAAGAGACAATGGATCAAACGCAAACACAAAGATATGTTTCGAGGTTCGAGCCCCTAGCTCTACGTCCCCGCCTTCACCGAGAAGGATTTCTAATCCACTAGCTTGTCTACCGAGGACTCCCACCGAGGGAACCTCCACCGAGGAGGATTTGTACAACCGGGAGTACGAACTCCTCTCTCAAACACCACCTCACAACCGAGGGGTAGGCCCGTAGCCAAACAACCACAATCCACCTCTACCGAAGAGGGATGCAAACCAAACTCCACCTCTCACTAGAGGGAGCAAACTACAATCTCAACCTCTACCAAAGAGGGAAACCTAACAAATGAGGATTTTTACAACAAGTGGTATATCTCAACCACAAATCTTTCTCTTTTCCCACAAACAAATGATCCTAATAGAATAGGATAGAAGATATAGCTCAAGTGTGGAAAACTTAGAGTTTGGAAAAAAAAAACTCAAAGAAAAATACTTGGGAAAACTCTTTGTAAAAGATAGAAATGAAGAACAATACAAATCTCCCAATTTTTCTATTTCTTTGATTTTTCCAAAACCCTAAAACAAATAAGATGAATCCTTTTTGGCACTAAAACTCTTTTGAAAACTTGTTTAAAACACTTGAGAAGGTCTGAAAATTTTGCTCTAAAAACTTAGCCAAAATCCAAAGAAATGGGGTTTATATAGGTCCAATACAAAACTAGCCGTTAGGCTGAATTCTCAGCCTGAGACGGCTGGCGGTTGATCGCCCGGTCGACCGCCAACGGTCATAAATATGACCTTTGGGAGCCAGCGGTCGACCGGCCGGTCGACCAAAAATTTCCAGAGAGCAAAAGCTCTCTGGCTGGTCGACCGCCCAATTGTCTGGCCAAACGTGCACAGGTCTGTGCACGTCGGTCGACCGACGGTCGTCCGGCTCTGGAACACGGTCGACGGTTCGGTCGACCACTAGGGCCTGGCAGCCAATTTCTAGGTCAGAAACTGGGTTTAAAAATATTGTAAAAATTCCCATAAAACTTCTAAAAATTCACAAAAATAGTTTAATCATTTTGCATTGATATATAAACATGTGATAAAAATGTCAACTCAAATATCAAGCAATTTGAAACATTTTTGTGTCTTATCATTTTTACCAAAAACCAAAAACTGTATTTATCAAACTTGGATTTTTCTCAATAGGAAATCTGATTTTTCTTAAAACTCATGAATAGAAATATCAAAATAAGTTTGTTTAAGATATGAAGCATGTATGTATATTGAACACATCTAATATACATAAAAACCATTTAAACTTGTTTTGATCTAAACTATTCATGAAAACCAAAATCCATAAAACATGTGTGTTGTGCACTTGAGCATATCAACTATTCTTATCTTTACAAATGGATCTAAAACACACTAAACTAGGATACCTAAGTCTTCTTGACGATCTTCCATCTTCAAGCCGACTTGGTCCAAAACTCCGTGATCCACGAGGTAGACTCCAACGAGTGCTATGTATCATCTTGATGCTCGGGCTCTGGAATCACCATGTGAAAGCTTCGAAATCCTTTGTTGAAGCTAATCACCAACTAATATCTTGATTAATGATCTGAACTAAACATCACAAGATAATTAGTAAACATAACTACATGAGTTAATCATCATCAAAACTAGAGTGGAAGGCCTCTGGGCCAACAATCTCCCCCTTTTTGATGATGACAAAACTCATGGAGTTATATATGCATCGATTAAAGTTAAGCTTCAAAGAAGCTCCCCCTTAACTCATGCATAGAAATAAACAATAATTATGCAATGAAAGCTCATAAACATGTATGCATTGACATGCATAAAACGTGCTCTTGATATCAATAAAAACATGCTCTTAATAGCATTGAAATGCTCTTGATACCAATTAAACAATTAAACGACAAACTAATAAATAAAACAAAAACATGCATATTAACTCAAATACTTCTCTCCCTTTTTGTCAATCATCAACAAAGGGGTCCAAGTAAAAACAAAACAATAAATGCTTCTCCCCCTTTGTTCGAACCAAAGAATCAACAAAGGGTTAAAAACAATAAATGCAATGTTCTCCCACTTTTTGTCTAAAAACAAAAATGATGTAAATAAGGGGTGACAATCAATTAAGATACAAAAAAAATATGTCAAAGTAGTGCATCTTGATACCAATTGAAAGGAAATATAAAACATTGATACCAATTTTAAGAAGCGAAAGCATCTTGATACCAATTAAAAACATATAAGCATCTTGATACCAATTTTGAGAAAACAAATACAATCTTGATACCAATTTAAAGTATTATTCTTTTTTAAACAGATAATACCAAATTGAAATTATTTTCTATCATAAAACAAGGGAGTGGAATACAAAACCAATGGTAAACCAAATACCAATTGAAAGATAAAATACGAGTTTTCTCCCCCTTTATAAAATACCAAGTAAAACAATGCTTAAGTTTGTTTAAGATACCAATTGAAAACTAATCAATTGAAACATGATGATCATTAAAACTCAAGCTTAACATAAACAAATATATGTATGATAAATTAGATACCAATCGAAATTGATACTATTTGAAGAGTATGCATACATACATAAAAATATATATGAGTATACAAAAATGTCAATATTGATACCAATTGAAAGAATCCAATGATACCAATTGAAACAACAATAATATCAAATGTATATCTCATATAAACCTATCACCCATTCATGTTCAAGTTTAAAATGATTTTCACTATAAAGCATACATGAACATGATCTCCCATCCAACCGCCCTTGGAAGGTAGGAGTTTTCAAAAATAGGTTTAGAAAATAAAGTTTGTTTGAAAACTCTACCATAACGAAGAATCCGAACTAGTTAAATGGAAAAACTTGTTAACTAGTACGAAAACCTTCAAGTAAGGAATAAAACAAACATATTTTTCATGAAACATGAAATTCACATGATATCAAACACTCAATATCAATGAAGCATGAATATGACTCATGGAAACAAAGCATGAGCAAACGATAAAGGTGAGTGTACAAATAAAAATGTGAAGATCATCATCATGAAAATAGACATTCAAGCTAAATATTCCTCAAAACATAAAAATCATCAAAAACTTATTTAATCTTCAAGGCATATGTATGTCTTATACAAACTAAAGTATACATACATATCCAAACATAACGTGTCCATAAATGTATATGCATGAAAGGCACGTGGCTCAAAGGATGTATATGTATAACAATAATTTGGATAAAATGGACATACACATGAAGTTAAACAAAAATCATAAAACAATTCCAAAAAGGCAATACAAGTTTAAAAAGCATGAATCATCAAAACTAGACTATACTAGCACATCTAATGGGTTCAAATAAGCATTCAAGCACAAATATATATAGATTTATTTGTGGCCCACTATATGTACAAGTATATATCCTAGTTTTAATGAAAACTAACTTTTAAACAAATATTCAAGTCATGAAGCATAAAACAAAATATAAATCCACAATATAAACATAAACATGATTATTATGTAAATTCACATGTTATTAGAGCTATGATAAACATGATAGCTAAACAAAGGTGAGAACACTAAAATAATGGTCCATATTAAACATGGGTGTCTCAAAGGCTATACATGCATGTCAAGGATCTAATAATCATGGCATTCATAATAATCTATAAACAACAAAACATGCTATATATAATAAACAAAACATGCTATATATAATAAACATGAAAAATATGCAAACATAAATAAGGAGTAAGAGACCATTAACAAAACCTATGAGGCAACTCTTCATGTCTCCAAAAACAAGGTGGTCCTCCACCAAACATCCCTTGAAAGTGATGCATCCAAATGACTTCCATGAAGCTCGGAACGCATCCACTCCAAGGTACCTCTACTCTCACGTCATGTGAGAGCCCACACCTACATCAAACACAAGAGGGGTGGTTTTGGTACCCATATCTTTTTGGGTCCAAGGGGGTTAGTACCTTCTCTAACCCAAACAAAATTATTTGCTAAACTAGAAACATGTATTCTATCATAGAAAAATCTAGCAAGGTGGCCCTTACGTCCACAATGCGTACAAGTGTACACATGAGCATACATGTGATGGGTGTGTCCGTGAGGAGCATGTGTATGCCATGTATGGTGTGCATGCAAAGATGGAGCTTGTTCTTTTGAAACAAGGATACCAAACGTGTATGGCTCTTGGCACAATGGCTCAAAGTGGAGCCCAAACAATCCATATTCTTCTTTAGAAAAGATATATCATTTTGAATTAAAGAAGAAGTGAAGCATGCAATAGGTGAAACTAACCTAGCATGGCAAACATGTGTATCAATTTATTTTGCAAAAATTCATTTTTCTTTAAACAAATTTCTAAATCATTTGAAATAGAAATTATTTTGTTTTTCAAAGAAACATTCTCTTTTAAAACAAAGTCAACTTTTGAAGACAATTTTTCATTTTTCTTCAAAATTATTTCCCTATCATTTTTATTTTTCAAACTTCATTTTCTTTTAATGCAAATTCAAGTCTAGAGTTCAATGAATCCCTCTCATTAGAAATCTCAACCTTCTCTTGCAAAACCAACTCAAGTTTTGAAAACAAATCCTCTTTTTCTTTATTTAACATACAAGTTTTCTTTTTCAAAACTTTATATTTTTCTATTAATTTTTCACAAACAATAGATAGTTCTTCATTCAAAGCATTAGCATCCACATATTCATCACATGAAGAACTAGTATCAAAACTATCTAGTTGAGATTCCGATTGTACCTCAAGGGAGTCATTCCCTTGGACCATGAAGCATTGTGAGTCGGATTCTCCACTAGACTCCTCCGGTTGGATTGGCAATTGAAGCTTGGAGGTGGATGTGGTTGTCAACTTGTTTCACACTGCAAAGGCGGAATCAAGGTTAGAAACATGCATAAGATAATCTTTAGAGAGCGTGCTTCTAATAGCCTCAAGGGCTTGTGCATTAACCCCTATATGATTGCTATTACCAAGATAGCATTTCTTGGTAGCGGCAAGATAAACATGCAAGCCTAGGGTTTGTAAATAGATGGACATCCTAGTCTTTCAAACAACAATGTTGGAAGCATCAAACATAGGTGGGGTCATGAAGTCCATGGGTGTGCAAACTAAATGTGTGCAAACAAATATATGTGCAAATGCAAATGTAGATTAGCAAACAGGATCTCACTCCTAGGTTGTTAAACCTAAAGTATCAGAGCGGAGGCTCTGATACCAATTGAAATCACCTAGAGGGGGGTGAATAGGTGATATGGCTAATCTAGAAACTAAATGCAGAAGCTAAAACTAATTTGCAACACACTTAATACAACCAACGAGTGTAACCGAATTCCCCGTGAAGGGCTCTGGACTAACTCCTCTTGATTCCCCTAGATAAGGGTTGAGGTGCTATATGAAGCTCTCGTGGTTAAGTATAAGTGAGGCACACAAACAACCAAGCATATAAGAATAAGCAATATGAATCAATGCAAGGCACAACACAAGCAATATATGATATGAATGAATGATGCACAACACAAATAAAGAGAGAGGGTTAAGAGACAATGGATCAAACGCAAACATAAAGATATGTTTCGAGGTTCGAGCCCCTAGCTCTACGTCCCCGCCTTCACCGAGAAGGATTTCTAATCCACTAACTTGTTCACCGAGGACTCCCACCGAGGGAACCTCCACCGAGGAGGATTTGTACAACCGGGAGTACCGAACTCCTCTCTCAAACACCACCTCACAACCGAGGAGTAGGCCCGTAGCCAAACAACCACAATCCACCTCTACCGAAGAGGGATACAAACCAAACTCCATCTCTCACTAGAGTGAGCAAACCACAATCTCAACCTCTACCAAAGAGGGAGCACCCAACAAATGAGGGTTTTTACAACAAGTGGTATATCTCAACTACAAACCTTTCTCTTTTCCCACAAACAAATGATCCTGATAGAATAGGATAGAAGATATAGCTCAAGTGTGGAAAACTTAGAGTTTGGAAAACAAAAACTCAAAGAAAAATACTTGGGAAAACTCTTTGTAAAAGATAGAAATGAAGAACAATACAAATCTCCCAAATTTTCTATTTTCTTTGATTTTTCTAAAACCCTAAAACAAATAAGATGAATCCTTTTTGGCACTAAAACTCTTTTGAAAACTTGTTTAAAACACTTGAGAAGGTCTGAAAATTTTGCTCTAAAAACTTAGCCAAAATCCCAAAGAAATGGAGTTATATAGGCCCAATACAAAACTAGCCGTTAGGTTGAATTCTCAGCCTAAGACGGCTGGCGGTCGACCGCCCGGTCGACCGCCAACGGTCATAAATATGACCGTTGGGAGCCAGCGGTCGACCGGCCGGTCGACCGAAAATTTTCAGAGAGCAAAGCTCTCTGGCCGGTCGACCGTAACGGTCGACCGCCCAATTGTCTGGCCAAACGTGCACAGGTCTGTGCATGTCAGTCGACCGACCGGTCGACCGGCTCTAGAACACGGTCGACCGGTTCGGTCGACAGCCAGGGCTTGGCAGCCAATTCTCAGCCTGAGACGGCTGGCGGTCGACCGCCCGGTCGACCGCCAACGGTCATAAATATGACCGTTGGGAGCCAGCGGTCGACCGGCCCGGTCGACCGAAAATTTTCAGAGAGCAAAGCTCTCTGGCCGGTCGACCGTAACGGTCGACCGCCCAGTTGTCTGGCCAAACGTGCATAGGTCTGTGCATGTCAGTCGACCGACGGTCGACCGGCTGTGGAACACGGTCGACCGGTTCGGTCGACCGCCAGGGCTTGGCAGCCAATTTCTGGGTCAGAAACTGGGTTTAAAAATATTGTAAAAATTCCCATAAAACTTCTAAAAATCCACAAAAATAGTTTAATCATTTTGCATTGATATATAAACATGTGATAAAAATTTCAACTCAAATATCAAGCAATTTGAAACATTTTTGTGTCTTATCATTTTTACCAAAAACCAAAAACTGTATTTTATCAAACTTTGATTTTTCTCAATAGGAAATCTGATTTTTGTTAAAACTCATGAATAGAAATATCAAAATAAGTTTGTTTAAGATATAAAGCATGTATGTATATTGAACACATCTAATATACGTAAAAACCATTTAAACTTGTTTTGATCTAAACTATTCATGAAAACCAAAATCCATAAAACGTGTGTGTTGTGCACTTGAGCATATCAACTATTCTTATCTTTACAAATGGATCTAAAACACACTAAATTAGGATACCTAAGTCTTCTTGACGATCTTCCATCTTCAAGCCGACTTGGTCCAAAACTCCGTGATCCACGAGCTAGACTCCAACGAGTGCTATGTATCATCTTGATGCTCGGGCTCTGGAATCACCATGTGAAAGCTTCAAAATTCCTTTGTTGAAGCTAATCACCAACTAATATCTTGATTAATGATCTGAACTAAACATCACAAGATAATTAGTAAACATAACTACATGAGTTAATCATTATCAAAACTAGAGTGGAAGGCCTCTGGGCCAACAATATATTGTTTATTGGGTATCTTGAGCCACTTTGCATATATTTATATGTATTGTTTATGCATGCGTTAAGGGAGAGCTTCTATGTAGCCTATTCTTAGTGAATGCTATAACCTTATAAGTTTTGTCATCATCAAAAAGGGGAGATTGTTGGCCCAGAGACTTTTCACCTTAGTTTTGATGATGACTAACTTATGAAGGTTAGTTTACTAATGATCTTGTGTTTAATAAGTTTCAGATATTGATCAAGATCTTAGTAGAGATTTGACTTCAATAAGAGATTCACAGTCAAAGTGTTGAAGCAAACAAGTATTGATTCAAGAGCTCGCGCATCAAGATCGCATGGCACTCGACTGGAGTCAAGCTTTTGGATCGTATTTGGATCGAGTCGGCTTGGAGAAGGAGTTCTACAAGAAAATCTCAGTTTGTTTAGCTTAGTTTTATTTTAGATCTTGTGTACAGATTGATTAGTTTTGATATGCTCATGTTCACGTACACACAAGTTAAAATAATTTTTGGCTTCGGTTTAACCATTTTGGAATTTCAAAAACATATATGGTTTTCATGAATAGATAGAATTAAAAGAAGTTTACAAGTTTTTTCTGTATGTTGGATTTCATCCATATACATCTATGTTTCATATTGTCTAAAAACTTATTTTGATGTATATCTAGTTCATGGTTTCAAGTTTTATTTTTTTATAATAAAACTTAGGTTTAAGATTTAATGTCAAAAACATAAATATATTTTTTATATGTGTATTGGATTCTATTCATACACACTATGCTTCAAATATTAATATCTTATTTTTTGTATTTGAATAAGTTTTGGAGAAATAGTTTTTCATTTTGAAGTCTTCTCAAAAACTCTTGAAGACGTAAATAAAATGAGTTTCTGAAAATGCAGTTTCTAGTTTCAAGCTTAATTTCTATGCCTCAAAAATAGTTCAAATTGTTTGTAATATGGGTTGATCTTTGATCAAACATATTCGTTTCAAGTACTTACAGGAACTTATTTTGTGAATTTTATGTGATTTTATAGGTATTTAAAAGACAAAGTTTTCAAACCCAAAATCCCAGCATGAGCCTGCTGGCGGTCGACCGGACCAGTTCTCAGTCCACCGGGCGGTCGACCAATGTGAACAGACGTGCACACTGTCTTGGCCTATGGGCTGGTCGACCAAACGGTCGACCGATCTAGAGAGCTTGCTCTTTGGATCTGGCTCTGGTTGACCGACCGATCGACCGACCAGAGAGTTCACTCTCTGGTTCTGGCTTCGGTCGACCGGGCGGTCGATCGACAGGCAAATTGCCTCCGGGCGGTCGATCGGACGGTTGACCAACAACCCCATTGGTCAGAAATCTGACTGCTGGTCGGTCGACGGGCGGGTCGATTAACATGTCAGTTTTGACCTGTTCTAGACCCCAACGACTAGTTTTTCTGACCCCTATAAATATGGGTCTTTGGGGGCTGTTTCTCATAAGCTTTTTGAGAGCAATTTTTTTTCACCTTCTCAAGTATTTTTAACAAAGTTTTCAAAAGAGTTTTTGTTCCAAAATTCTCTATTTTTATTTTGTTTTCAAAGTTTTTAGAAAATCAAAGAAAAGCTAGATTTAAGAAATTACTTTTGTTCTTCATTTTACATATCTAACAAGAAGTTTTTTTCAAGTGTTTTCTTTATTATTTCTTTTCCAAAATACTTTGATTTCTCACACTTGAGCTATCAATTCCCTATCTATAGGATCTTATTTTTGTGAGAAAAATTATTTGTGGTCTATTGAGATCACCAAGAGTTGTTTTTGATCTTTGTGATCACGAAGGTTGTAACTTTTTCTTTGCTTTGGCTTTCTGCCTTCCCTTTTATGTAGAGGTGATTGTGTTTGAGAGAGGAGTTGTGTACTCCCAGTGTTGAGTTGTAATTCCACAATGGAGGTCCCTTTGTGGAAGGTCCTGTGTGGACGTAATGGAAATCCTTCTGTGTGAAGGCGGGGACATAGAGCAGTGGTTCGAACCTCGAAATATATCTTTGTGTTTGCGTTTGATCCACTATCTCTCAACTCTATCTCTCTCTTATATCTTGCATTGCTTTATATTGTTCATATTCATGTGCTAGATATAGTTTGTGTATGCCCATACTTGTGTTCAACCAAGAGAGCTTATTAAAGCACCTCAACTCTTAGTTTAGAGGAATCTCAAAGAGTTGTTCTAGATTAGCTAGTACACATATTCACAGGGAATTCGGGCTCACTTTTGGTTACACATAGTATGCTTGCAATGAAGTTTTTTATTCCGCATTATTTGTCCTAGATTAGCTAGTACACATATTCACCCCCTCTAGGTGTACTTTCAGTTTTCACTGCATAAACCGGTACGAATGTCTAGATCATTTCATGGTTCGATCTTCTAATAGCCAATGCATCAGATCCATAATAGGCACAAATTTGAATGGGTTTGGGTCTCCTGAAACTGAGTTCGAGTCGCACAAACGGGTCCGAAGCGCTGAAACACGTAACCAAACAAACACAAAGAGAGAGAAGAACTGAGATACAAGAGGAGAGATACCGAGACACACCCTATACACACATACATCCACACACACACACACACACACACACACACACACACATACATAGTCACATACGCATACATACACATACATACACTCTTATACATGAACTCACGCACACACTTGCACACAACGTAACTTACGCACACATCATGCACACCCGCATGCATGCATACACATAATAAACACACACTACACATGAACACACACATGCAAATACCCACAACCTCACATAATCAAACACACACAAAAACACAGGGGGGGAGAGAGATTAACTCACATATGTACATTTAATTAAACACACACACACACATAACATAATTACAACACTGCATATGTACACACACCCCTAAATACAAAAAAGGCAAAAAATAAAAAGAGAGGGAAAAGAACTCACGCAGGGAGTGAGCTTGGCATTAGGAGGCATGGCCGGAGGAGTTCGGACACGGCAGAGTTCGCGAGAAACACCGGCAGCTCGACGGAGGAGGGACGACAAGGGGGAGGAGTAGCACAGTGAGGTGGATGGTTTCGCGGAGAAGATGGAGAGGCCGAGGGCAGTCGCGGGATGGTGGTGTTGACAGCCAGCGCATCGAGAACGGGGAAGAGCACACACGGAGGAGGAGTATGGCATGGGTTGTGGCGACCTGAAGTAGGGAGAGGCTGCCGGGGATGGTCTCTACTGTGGGTGGTGCGTGGAGAGGAGGAAGGCATCCGAGAAGGAGAGGGGTATGTGGTGTGGTTGTGCTCTGCCGAGAGGGAGGAATGTTGGCCTAGATGCACGGCAAGGGGGAGAAGGAGATGCTCACAGTGGCTCCGATGGTGCGTGATGAAAAAAGAGGACTGGCCAAGTTGGATGTGTTGGTCCAGAGGCCTTCCACTCTAGTTTTGATGATGATTAACTCATGTCGTTATAGTTTACTAATAATCTTGTGATATTAATTTTAGATATTTAACCAAGATATTAGTAGGTGATTAGCTTCAATAAAGGTATTTTGGAGCTTTCGCATGGTGATTCAAGAGCCCGAGGGTCAAGTTCATATCTAGCACTCGTTTGGAGTCAAGCTCGGTGGATCACGTTTGGATCGAGTCGACTTGGAGACGGCGCTCTACAAGAAGACCTCGGTTTGTTTTAGAATAGTTTGTTTAGATCCATTGTTAAATATTAGATAGTGTGATATGCTCAAGTTCACAACACACACACACACACTTGTTTCAAGTTTCATGTTTTGGTTTTCGGTTTTTGGTTTAACCGGTCTTGGTTTTTAAGTCAAAAACATTGATATATAAATCTTTATATGTATATTGGATTCTTACCATATACTATATGCTTCAAAGTTGTTTCAATATCATGTTTTTGTATTTATATGAGTTTTGGAGAAAAAGATTTTTCATTTCAAAAATTCAAGTTTTAAAATTACGGATTTTGGTTTTCGGCCCAAAATTTTAAAAGATTTTTCATTTCAAATATGTATATTGGATTCTTACCATATACTATATGCTTGGTTTGTTTGTGTGCCTCACTTGTGTTTAACCACGAGAGCTTCATATAGCACCTCAACTCTTATTCATAAGAATCAAGAGGAGTTAGTTCAGAGCCCTTCACCGGGAATTCGGTTACATTCGTTGGTTACACTAAGTGTGTTGCAATTAAGTTTTAATTTTCGCATTATTGTTCATAGATTAACCGTACACCTATTCACCCCCCCCCTCTAGGTGTACTTTCAGGATGGTTTGTGGGGGAGATGTGGGGCTCACCGAGGTGTGCTGGGGTGCAGATGGAGTGCGACAAGGAAGGGGAAAGACGACTGTAGATAGGGGAGAATAAATAGATGATGAAGTGTATTAGGGATTAGGTTTAGGATGATATATATAGGATTGATAATGGGTTTGGGTTTACTATTGGGTTGAGGGTTGAGATAAATGGGTTATGGGTATAGAAATAGGTATGAGTATGGGGCTATAGGGTTAAAGGCATGGCTAATGGATAAGAGAAAAATAGATAAAATAATAATAATACTAATTACATATTAATAACAATAATTTAATTAATTCATAATGATAAACATGATTAATACCAATTCATGTTCCTAACACATCAAGTAATAAGCAACAATTAATACAATAATATATATGTATACATATTAAAATATGGTTATTTATTATTAAATCATGTATTATAAAATACAGGGATTACATTTTTAAAGAGCAATATTTCCTACATCCTACAGAGTTTTTAAGCAAATTTTTAAAGAGTTTTGAGCTTAAAATCTACATCTCTATTTGGTTTCAAAAGTTTTAAAAAATTAAAGAAAACAAATTTTAGGAATTTCTAGTATCAAGTTTAAAATTTTTATACCATTCAAGAAGTTTCCCAAAGTGTTTTCTTTTGTATTTCACTTTCAAAATCTTTGTTTTCTCACAACCTTGAGCTATTCATTGTAAATTCTATCCTTTAGGATCTAGTATTATGAGAGGTGTTGTTTGTGATCTCTGTGATCACAAGTATTGTAATCACTCTTTTACTTTGTGCTTTGGCTTTGTGCCTTCCCTCTTGTGTGGAGGTGATTGCTTTGTGCATAGGCTTTGTGTCTTGTCTTTGTGCCTCCTCTTGTGTAGAGGATTGGGTTTGTATTCTTTGCGGAGCTCTTAGTGGAGAGAGTTGAAACCCTTCTAGGTGAAGGCCAGGACGTAAGACTTGGTGCTCGAATCTCGAAACATATTTTTGTGTTTGCGTTTAACTATATCTCTAAACTCTACTCTCTTTATATCTTATATTGCTATTATTGCTCATACATACATACTTGATATTGTTTGTGTGCTCAAACTTGTTATAATCCAATAGAGCTTTTGAAGCACATTAACTCTTAATCTAGAGGAATCTTAAGGAGAAGTTTTAGAGCCATTCACCGGAAATTTGACTTCACTCTTTGGATATCACTTGTGTCTAATTTTATTAATGTAAAATTTTTAATTCCGCATTATTTGTCTTTAGATTTGCATTATACCTATTCACCCTCCTTTAGATGTACTTTCAGGGCACACATCAAGTTTGGGGACAGGCCTGGGCCGGGACATGACCCGGGTCGGCCCGGGCCCGTCCGCACCCCTCTATCCGGCCCAGGCCCATCCGCACCCCTAATTATTTGTTTGAAATTAGCCATTAGCTTGCCGCTTTATAATCACAACTAATTGATGCTTGAAGAAATCAGCAATTGAGCATTTTCAACAGTTCGTAGGTCTTAACTTCTCAATTTATGTACTCTTTTTATTCTATAAACGAGTCAGTAAAAAAAAAAAAAGGGAACATCCGACACTACCCCTAAGCCCATGGACGCTCCCTAGTCCCTATCATCAGGAACCTGCACCAACTTAGCTTAATGACTTACCACTCCCTCCACAAGCTCTGCCTGAAACACGGGCCTCTGATGCCAATACGATCTCATCGTCGTCAGCTGCAATTGTGTCAGGTTTGAGTGACCTGCGTGTCCATTTTCGTGCACGCGAAAGTAGACAGTTAAGTTAGTTGAAGCTGAACCATCGAGAGTCGTCGGACTTTAGAGTCACCACTGGATTCAATCTTTAAGTTGCGAACCGGTTACGGAATTGTGAGTGAACTCTGTATCTGAACCTGACCCATTCTTTGGTAGTTACGTTCGCTAATGGATGAAGCAGTATGGGTTGTGGTCTTTCATCCTGAGCTTGCGAGCCTGACCCGAGTATCAACGAGAATATCCTTTTCTTGTGCCCCAATCTTCAGAGAGTTGTGTAAGTTCAGCTAGTGCACTCTCCCTTTTCCTTCAACCTTGATTTCAGACCAAACCTGCTATGGATTGGAGCTTGTAAGAGAGAGGACACTCTATGAATTTGTCCATTTATAACTAATAAATCCCAAATCTGACGCAATAGCTTCAACTGTTGTGTGTTATTTCCTTTACTAAGCCTTTTTGTAGGTTGAGAAATGGCTCTAAGAGGCACACGTGGGCACGGAGCGGTGGCTGCGGGGCGGTGACTGCATCAGTGGTATCAGAGCATCAGCTTGCCGATGAACTCGCATAGATTGGTGATGATTCTAAGAAGGAGATCAATCCCTTTGGGTCGGCTGCACCTCCTCATGATGGCCTTGACCCAAAAGCGAGGGCGGATCCGCGAGAGTTGGCCGAAGATGGCTGGACCTCTCAAAAGGATCGCCAATTAGATTTCTGATTGAAGGGTGTCGAGGATTGAATGGAGTTCAGAGCGATGGCTCTAGAGGAGAATGTGGCTACCCGACTCAGATCCATGGAGGGGCAGTTAGCAGACTTCAGGGTGGAGATGATTGGCTTACTAGAAGGTTTGGGGCAGAACAATCCTGCTCAAGATAGGGGAAATATGGTGATTGTGGGAGAGAGGAGATAGAGGAGTAGAGGAAGTTAGCACAGAGATCGGAAATCAAGGAGTGAGAAATGACGCATTGGAGCAGGCCAGATTGTGCTCCCGGTCGGCCACCCGGTCGACTGGTGGAGGAGGCCAGTCGACCGGCATGCACGAACGTGCACAGGAAGGAAGCGGTTGACCGCCCGGTCGACCGACTGAAAGTAGGGCTGCTCTCGGTTGGGCGCGGTCAACCGACACGGTCGACTGTGGCATGTATCGGTCGACCGACCGGTCAACTGACAGGCGCGTTTGGACTTTCCTTTTAGGATTCGGATTCCTTTTCTGGATGGAATCAAATCCAATCTGGGTTTCCTTAAATTCAGGGACTCTGTGTCTATAAAAGAGAGGCTAGAGCCCTCATGTATTGTATCCCAAAGTATCCCTGAAAGTTCCCTTAAGTATCCCTCTTGTATTAGTTGTATTGATTGTTGAATCAATAAAATCTCTCTCTTCCTTGCCCCGAGGACGTAGGCACGTTGTCGAACCTCGTTAAATTTGTGTATTGATTGCTTTTCTCTATTGATTGTTGTTCCTGTTGTGTTGGTTATTTCTCCCGCTGCATCGAGTCTCCGCCAGGTGGGCGGATTTCTCAAGAGTGGTTGTTGTGTTCCCCGCCGCTGCGCACAACAATTGGTATTAGAGCATCCTAGGTTCGACGTGGGATCATCTGTTGATTCAAGGGCATCAGTTGCTATTTGGCGGAGATCGTATGTCGATCTCGAATCAGCATTGGGACTGTTTGTGAGATCGTGTGTTGTTCTCAAAACAGCGTGTAGATTACTCGAGAAATCAATTTGGAGGAGTAGATTGCTTTAGAAACTCTTCGAGGGTTTCACGTGGAGGTAAATATCCTGTCTTTATCTAGTTTATTTTATCTAACTCTGTTTGTTTCCGCATTACTTTGAGGAATCAGTTGAGAAGATGGCTGGAGAAAGTACATCGGTGAGATCCATTAATCCACATCTAAGGATTGATGTGGTGAAATTCAATGGCACAAACAGTTTTGGTATATGGAGGTGTGAGGTTATGGATGCGCTGACGGCATCAAACCTCGAAAACACTATACGGTTAGAGAAGAAGCGCGCATCAACGACGGAAGAAGATTGGGACAAGATGAACCGTTCGGCGTGTAGCTTGATCAGGTCTTGTCTGACACAAGACATCAAGTATCAGGTGTTGCATGAGACATCAGCGAGGCAGCTGTGGGAGATCCTGGAGAAGAAATATCTGACAAAAAGCATAGAGTCACGATTACAGTTGAAGAGTAAGCTCTATGGGTTTCAGATGCAAAGAGAATGCTCCGTCAATGAACACTTAAACCGCTATACGAAGCTTCTTACAGATCTAGTCAATGTTGATGTGGAGACTAGTGAAGAGGATAAGGCAGTAATACTTTTGAACTCTCTTCCTAGGGAAGAGTATGAGATCTTTACTCTTACATTTCTCAATGGAAGAAAATTTCTTAACTACAGTGAGGTGTCGGCTGCTCTTGTGAGTTATGAAGCAAGGAGACAGGACATGATGTCTTCTTCGGGAAGCACAACAGCAGAGACATTGGAGGTAAGAGGCAGAAGTTCCAATAGGAAGGGAAGAGATGATCGGGAAAGATCGAAGTCCAGATCAGGCTTCAGAAATCTGAAGAAGAATCAGTGTGCCTTGTGCAAGGAACTAGGACACTTGAAAGCTGAATGCCCGAAGGCCAAAGGTAAGAAGGTGGAGTCAAACACCGAGGCGAATCTTGCATAGGCGGATGGATCGAATGAAGACTCATCGGTATTCTCTCTCTCTGTTACTACTCCTACTGTTTGTAACTCAGATAATGCTAAGTAGATCTTAAATACCGGAGTTACCTATCATGTGTGCCCGAACAGGGCCTGGTTTTCTAGTTTTGAGAAGCTAGATGGATGTTATACGATCATGAGTGATGATCATCCGTGTAATATAGAAGGGATAGGTACAGTACGTATTAAAATGGATGATGGGATAGTACGAGAATTAAAGGAGGTGAGGTATGTACCTTAACTCAAAAGGAATCTTATCTTTGTTTGCGCTTTGGAAGTATTGGGTCTTGTGATATCTATACGAGATGGTGTTCTCAAGATGATCATAGGCTCGATGGTGGTGATGAAGGGCGTCCGCCGGGACAATCTCTACTACTTGAAGGGTAGTACGGCTACAGGTCAGGTGGAGACTTTTAGTTCTTCAGATGATAGTTGCACGAAGGTCTGGCAAGTGAAGGTCGAACATAGAGGCGAAAAGTCTTTGCGAGCTCCTGCAAAGAAGGGATCATTGGAAGGTGCTACTACCTGCAACTTGAAAGGTGAACACAGCGTTCTGGACAAGAAGAAGGTGAAATTCAGAAGGTCTTCTTGATTGTGTTCACGTAAGCGTTTGGGGACCTACTAAGACTGCATCGCTTGGAGGTCACAGGTACTTTGTCTCTTTTGTTGATAGTTTATCTAGGCATTATTGGATATATCCCATGAGACAAAGGTGTGAAGCCCTAGATATGTTGGTGAAGTAGAGAGAAAGAATGGGACGCAGATTGGTAAGAAGATCAAGGAGCTACAGATTGGTAATGTTGGAAGAGACATGAACCAACTCCACGGTTTGGGCAGAACACCGGTATTGCTACTCACTTTATAAAAAGTATAAATGGGTTGGCTAGGGAAGTAAACCGTTCCTTACTGGCGAAGTTTCGGTGGTTGTTGTCTAATGCAGGATTAGAGAAATCATTTTGGGCTGAGGCGATTGTATATATTAGCCATCTCATAAATAGATCGACTGCGATAGGAGGTAAAGTTCCATTAGAAATTTGGTCTGGGAAAGCTGCTCAAGATCATGGTTTGCTGCGGGAATTTGGAAGTCCGACCTACTTCAGTGCCAAGGATGGCAAGGTGAATCCGCGAGCAAAGAGGTTTGTGTTTTTGGGTGTCAAAAGGAATATGAAAGGCTACAAGTTGTCGGACCCCGAATAAGAAGATCGTGTTGAGTAGGCATGTCACATTTGATGAGACTTCAGTGTTGAAGTCTACCGTCTCTTAGCAGGTGGAGAGGACGGAACCAAGGAAGTATCGCAGCAGGTGGAGATTGATGCTACTCCACCATCTCCAGTTGGTTCAGCATCAGAGAAGACTTCACCGGATGTAACACCGGGTGGAGATCATGTAGCCAGGGTTGATGCTGAACAGGTTAAAGACATTGATCAGAATGTCGAGTTGTTTGCAGCCATTGGAACCAAGGTAAAACCACACTCGTGGGTAAAGAAGCATGAATCTCAAGCTTATAATCGCGACAAGCTCAAGTTGAAGGCCGTTGTTCTTCATGATGGTCGTGAGGAGATTCATATGACTCAGCCAGATAGGTTCGCCGCTGCAGATCCAGGTACAAGTGCTTGAGCTTGATAGAGCTCATTTAAATGAACTACGGTTGGCTTGATCTTTTGGGTAAGGTACGTAGGCAGCCGTAAAGGCGCAACCAAATTTGGTGATGCAACCCGTATGAAGCTGTTTGGGTTCTCGAGAAGCTGATTGGAACTTCACGTGAGGTAAAAAATTGTGGCTGATTGGAACTTCACGTAGAGATGGAGAGACTTCACGTAGAGGTGAAGTATTGTGGCTGGTTGGACTTCACGTAGAGGTGAGGTGTTGTGATCTCGATGAACAGGTTGATCTTCTGGTGAGAAGATGGTTGAGCTTGCATAGGAGTGGTGTGCATCTAGTTGTTGAAGCCGATGATGGTGTTCGGTGTGCTCTACTCAGACTTGATTGGAACATCAGCTGAAGACATGTAAACTGGATAGAGCCAGTCAGTTGGAGAGTCAGTGTTGGCTCATGATGAGTTCTTCATGAGGTCATGTAGTTGCTGAGTTGGAGACACGTTCGGTGATCGGCATGTATGAAAGTTCTCCTAAAGTGAAGTGTAGGGAAGGCATGTGTGGTGCATCCCAATTGATAGCTGAGCTACAGATTCCAAGCCAAGATCGTGTGTCGATTTCGCCGAGATCGTGTGTCGATTTTGCCAGGTGATAGACTGGAGTTCGTTGGAGATCGGCTCAAATTTGAAAAATCACCGAGGTGGAGAATTGTGGGAAAGAGGAGATAGAGGAATAGAGGAAGTTAGCACAGAGATCGGAAATCAAGGAGCGAGAAACGGCGTATTAGAGCAGGCCAGATTGTGCTCCCGGTCGGCCGCGCGGTCGACCGGTGGAGGAGGCCGGTCGACCGCCCGGTCGACCGGCGTGCACGAACGTGCACAGGAAGGAAGCGGTCGACCGCCCGGTCGACTGACTGAAAGCAGGGCTGCTCTCGGTTGGGCGCGGTCGACCGGCGCGGTCGACCGTGGCATGGGTCGGTCGACCGACAGGCGCGTTTGGACTTTCCTTTTAGGATTCGGATTCCTTTTCTGGATGGAATCAAATCCAATCTGGGTTTCCTTAAATCCAGGGACTCTGTGGCTATAAAAGAGAGGCTAGAGCCCTCATGTATTGTATCCCGAAGTATCCCTGAAAGTTCCCTCAAGTATCCCTCTTGTATTAGTTGTATTGATTGTTGAATCAATAAAATCTCTCTCTCCCTTACCCCGAGGACGTAGGTACGTTGTCGAACCTCGTTAAATTTATGTGTTGATTGCTTTTCTCTATTGGTTGCTGTTCCTGTTGTGTTGGTTGTTTCTCCGGCTGCATCGAGTCTCCGCCAGGTGGGCGGATTCCTCAAGAGTGGTTGTTGTGTTCCCCGCCGCTGCGCACAACAGTGATGAATGAGGATGAGGCTCCTCCACCTGAAAACTTTCACTCTCACTCCAGGGGACTGGCAACCGCGCAGCGGAAAGATTCCCATTACCCAAGAGCTCTAAGGTGGAGATACTAGTGTTCAATGTGTCTGGGGATATTCTGAACTGGCTTTATCAATTAGAGCACTTATTTGCCATTCACGAAACTCCCATGAAGGAGGGTGGAGTTTTGTGTCTTCTATCTGAGAGATGATGCTCTCATGTGGCGGAGGTGATGGTAGAAGCAGAAGAGGGGAGATGTAACCTAACAAAAGTTTTATGTGGAAAAAGACCTTCAATTTGGGCCGAATGAGTTGGATGATCCCCTCTTAGCCTTAGCCAACCTCAAGCAAATGGGAATACTAGATGAGTACCACAAGTCCTTTATCAAGCTAGCATATCTTGTGGATGATTCTGGAAAGAACTTGATGAGCCTATTGTTGTCAGGCTTGTGAGAGGATTTGAGGTGGAAGGTGAAGCTGGACAAACCACAATTAATGGTGGATGCATACCGAGTGCATGTGCACGGGAACTGATTTTCATTACTGAAAATAAGCTGGGTAAGTTCCAAGCTTATAAGAGTAATCCCACTTCTGTGATAGCCAGTTTTGCTCCTGCTAAAGCTTAGGGTTCTGCAACCAAGAAAGAGGCTGCTGCTTCTCATGCTCCTATAAAAACACTCACCCCTGCCCAAGTTGAGGAGAATAGGCAGAAGAATTCATAATTTGATGAGCCATTCACTTATGGACATAAATGTAAAGGGAAGAGCCTAATGCTGATTGACTACAAATGAGCAGGAGATTGAGGAAGATGAAACAGAAAGGGAGGAGATAGTGCCGCAGCCCAAAAGAAACACAGAAAAAGAGGAAGTTGAACTGTCTCTGCAGGCAATGGAAAGGGGCTTATCACCACAACCATAATATTGTTTGGACTGGATGATAAAAACCAGTCAGCATTCTTTTAGACATAGGATCCACGCACAATTTCATTGAGTCTGGAGCAGCTCTAATCACAGGACTGGTAGTGACTCATGAGCAATCCTTTAGTATCACCATAGCTGGAGGCGACAGGCTTCAAAGTGAACGACTTTGCAGAAATGTGCATATCAAGTGTTAGAGTTGGGATATAGTTGCAAACTTTCACATATTACCAATCGGAGAGTGCCAAATGGTTCTGGGGGTGGACTGGATGTGTAGGCTGGATGAAGTCACCTAAACTTCCAGGAACAAAGGGTGACTGTCCAGAAGAAGGGATAATCTTGGGACCTTCAGGGCATACAACCTCAAGTCATGGAGATGGTTCAAGCTGATATCATGGATAGGACCTTGTGCCAAAACGTCGAGGGTTGGGTCCTATATGTGTTTACCAAAGAGGAAGACACTAGTAACCCAAATGGTTGCATTATGTGAAGAGTTTGCAGCTCTCTTTGAGGAGGTACCTGGGTTACCCCTAAAGAGGACACATGATCATCATATTAACCTGTTATCTGGGACAGAACCAATCAATTTAAGGCCTTATCAGCATCCTTGGGAGCAGAAGAACATTATTGAGTGCATGATATGTTGTGCTCCGACAACAACCAGAAGAGGAATCTCTGAATCTCCCAAGCACGAAGAACAAATTCTCAAAACAGCACAAATACCAAAACCAGAGAAAAAACACACGAAAAACAACGTAACGAGGTTCAGCCTTGATGCCTACGTCCTCGGGGCAATGAAAGAGAGATTCTATTGATTTTGTAAATCAATTACAATGGATGCAGCTTCACTGAGTATCAAGAGAGCTGCTACTTTCCTTGGTCTTTCGTTGACGACTTCCTCGACGATCCTTGTCGACTTCCTCGACAATATCCTCTCTCTTTCTAACAATTCTCCACCTCGGTGAAGATTCTTCCAAATCTGAGCCGAACTGTCCATCGACTCGAGAGTGGTTGCACCAATGTGGTTGCCTACGTACCCTGCCCAAGGGATCAAGCCATCCATAGTTCATCCAAATGAGCTTCAGCAAGCTCAAGCTACCTGAAGGACATGGAGCAAAGCTTTGCAATGTGCAAACTTGACTCCAGACACCACCTTAGTAAGCATGTCGGCGGGATTCTCTGATGTGTGAATTTTCAACAGTTCAATATCACCCTCTTCTAGAATCTCCCGAACGAAATGGTACCTGACGTCGATGTGCTTCGTCCGTGCATGATAGACCTGGTTCTTTTCCAAGTAAATGGCGCTCATACTATCACAGTTAATCTTCAGCAGATCCTGTTCAAGCAAGCCTTGAAGCCAGATTGCCTCCTTCATAGCCTCCGTCATAGCCATATATTCGGCCTCTGTGGTCACAATGCGACGGTAGACTGCAGTGTGGAGCGCCAACTCACCGGTGCTTGAGAGAATGTGAAGACATACCCTGTTATAGACCGGCGCTTGTCAAGGTCACCTGCATAGTCTGAATCAACATATCCTATGCACTCTTGCTTTCCCGTGGAGTCCTTCTCAAATAGCAGACCTACATCAATTGTTCCTTTGATGTACCTCAAGATCCACTTCACTGCCTCCCAATGACCCTGTCCTGGATCATGCATATATCTGCTAACCATGGAGACAGCCTGTGATAGATCTGGTCTCGTACACACCATAGCGTACATAAAGCTACCGACTGCGTTGGCATATGGGACGTGAGTCATATACTCATGTTCCTGAACACTCTTCGGAGACATCTTAGCAGACAACTTGAAATGAGGAGCCATAGGTATACTTACAGACTTCGTATCCTTGCCGATATTGAACCTCTGTAGTACCTTCTCCAAATATCCTTTCTGAGTCAAGCTCACCCTACAAATCCCTCTGTCTCTAGTGATCTCCATGCCTAACACCTTCCTAGCTTCACCAAGGTCCTTCATTTCAAACTCTGAAGATAGATCACTCTTAAGTGCATCAATAGCAGATCTCGACCTCGAAGCAATCAACATATCATCTACACACGGAAGCAGATAGATATATTCCCCTGTCGGTAGTTTGTAGTACACACATGGGTCATAGTAGCTTCGTGTGTACTTCTTCCCTCTGATGAAGCTATCGAATCGCTTGTACCACTATCTAGGAGACTGCTTCAGTCCGTATAGCGACTTCTTCAGCTTACATACCATTTCTTCCTTCCCTGCAGTCTTGAACCCTGTTGGCTGAGTCATGTAGATCTCCTCCTCTAGATCGCCATGGAGAAAGGCGGTCTTTACATCGAGTTGGTCAAGGTCCAACTCATACTGCGCCACCAAAGCCAATAGAATACGAATTGACGAATGTTTAATAACAGGAGAGAATACCTCATTATACTCAATTCCTTCCCTCTGAGCATAGCCTTTAGCTACCAACCTGCCCTTGTAGTGCACCGAATCTTCTTGGAGAGATCCCTGCTTTTTAGCATACACCTACTTGTAGCCTATAGCCTTCTTCCCTTTGGGCAACCTAGTGAGTTCCCAAGTGTCATTCTTGTAGAGAGACTTCATCTCTTCATTCATGGCTTCTTTGCACATCTTCGATTCTGAACTGATCTCAGCTTCTCTGAAGGTGGACGGGATAGCCTCCTCAACGACCGAAAGTGCATACGCCATGACCATATCTGTAGTGAGCCAACCTGGTCTCCTAGTGTTCCACCTTGGTCTTTCAACTGCAGTAGAGTCAGGAACATTACCCATGACCTGTTCTTGACCCTCTTTAACATCTTCAGCATCTTCTACAACTGTTTGATCCCTGCCCTGTGTCACCCTGGGAATGATCCTCACCGATGCTGAATCCTCTAGAGATGGTGGATTTGCATCAATTTCCACCTGCTGTGATACCTCCTTGGTCTTGCTAGTCTCACCTGCTGAGAGACCTTAGGCTTCATTATGGAAGCCTCATCAAAAGTGACATCTCTGCTGAGAAGTGTATGCGTCGGAAAAGGAGGATTCGATTGTAATCTTTTGATTGGATAGAAAATTACAATAGATCGGTCTTCCGATTACAAGGAGGGAGGATGTTGAGTCTTGAATCCTCCCTTTGTTTAAGGTTGGGTTCTTCAAGGGGCGGTGGAGAGTGAATCTTGTTCTCCGTTGACCGGGTGAACGTTGAGATCTTCCGGGGCTTTTCTCTTCGGGTGGTTGACGGAGTAACACAGCTCTGTCGACCAAAACTCTCAAAGAGATTGTCGGCAAAGGCTAACTTGAACACAGCAAGTTCTCTGAAGGGTTGAACTCTCTCTCTTTTCTCTCAGAGCTCTTTTCTCTCAAAAATCATCCGACCCCTTCTTCATAGCGACGGGGCTATTTATAGGGGTTTCAGGGGCGTACGTGCCTCCTAAAAACACTCCATAATGGGTGCTAACTTTTCCCGTTATGTGGGTCGTGATTGGCCCCGAAACCGGGACGGTTACAACTGAGACGCGGGTGTCAACCCACGCTCCTTAGAGCTGCTGAGACGCGGGTTTCGACCCTCGCGCCTTGGTGCTGCTGAGACGCGGGTTTCGACCCTCGCGCCTTGGTGCTGCTGAGACGCGGGTTTCGACCCTCGCGCCTTGGTGCGGCTGAGACGCGGCCAAAATTGTCTTTGCGTCTAGAACTTAAAATTCTGCTTTTTAATGGCTTGTCTTTTAGTGATTTTTAGACAACCTACAGAACCCCATCCAAAGTTTTCGATATTCCGTAGTTAAGTGGGACGGATTTCGAAATACTTTGGACTCTAGCTGAACTCGCCCTTATGACTGGACTGTCAATGCTCCGGGTTTGATCTTGGCTGGAGTATGGTCTTCGTGAGTGTACTGTGGAACTCTTTGAAGTCACCAAAGTTGATCGTGTTGAGTGTCTAGATGCACAGTCTAAACCTCCCCGATTGCTTTAAGTCTGTCGTGGGTGCACTTTAAGCCATGAGTGGACGGTCGTCTGCTTGTACCAGTGTACTGTTGAACTGTTCTGCAGAAGCAAGGACTGAACGCCAGCTTTAAAGTTGCGACTTTCATAGGGCTGCATCTTTTGGAATGAGAACGCGACTGATATTCTACAAGACAGACGCGATTCTTGGGCTGATTGGAAGGATGCGAACTTTTGGAGAGACGCATCTTTTTGGAGTAAAGACGCGACTTTTTGGACGCAACAATGGCCTCGCTGAAGAGATGCGTCCATTGAAGAGGCGCGACTGTTGGGTGCGAATCCGTGCCATGCCATGAGTGCACTGCCACGTGTCCTGTGGAGCTGACGGGACACCTTCTTTTTGGCGTGCGAACTTCACGCTGCATTAAATGCACTGTCCACGCGTCAGGCGGTGATTCGGCGTCGAGCCAAGCACCGCGTATCTTTGCGAATCACCGTGCCTATAAAGGGCGACAGTCATTGAGAGAGTCATTATTAATCTCTTTTTCGTCTTCGCTTGCATCTGTTAGGGTTTTGAGAAAGAAGTTCTCTTTGTTCTCTTCTCTTCCGTCTAGCATTAGTTTCTTGCTTTGAATTGGCACCCAAGGCCAAGCGAACTGCTTCATCGTCAAAGGCGGTCGTCACTGAGGCCCAAAGGGGCGGTTCCTCTATGCAGGAAGCCCCTATCTCAGGTATAACGCCATCAGGCTTGATCTTCGCCATTAGAGGGGTTTATGGAGTTCTTATAACCCTAAAAATCCCTTCTTTGAAGGAGAACCGCCAACGTGGATTCGAAACCGTGCTTGATTCTCAGACGCGGTCTTTGAGTTAACAAACAAGGCGCGGGTTTGATGACCCTACCGCTTTTATCCGCTTGAGGATGTACTTGTTTGTTGAACATAGGGCGCCAGTAAGCCTTGCGTTCCGGAGTCATCACTTAGAATGTTTCTAATTGTGAAAGATCCGGACGCAGACTTGATTCTTGCGTTCTGTGACATCAGACGCTGGTTTTTATGAATCTTGCACCGAGTCCAAGTACTTAGAGATTTTTCATAAGTCTTGGATTTTTAAAACGCAGACTCCCTGCTGGCCTCATGGTCCTCAGGTCTGGACGCGGATTTTGACAATTTTCTGCGTTCAGTATCTCTTCTGCGTCTGAATTATAAACACTTAACGTTTTCGTTTAGATTTCTGATCAAGTGTCGTTTTCTTCTGCAGTGCGACACTCTTCCAACCCACTCTCCAAGAGGCGTCACTTCGGGCACATAGGTGGTGCTGACCGTGATTTAACCTTTGTGCTGCAAAGGACTGCTCCTGTGACTGCCGACAAGTCGAAGGAGCGAAGGGAGAGGCTCTCCAACGTTGACGCGGCAACCTTTCGGGAGCTTATGACTGACGCGGCATTCACAACGAATGCTCGCGCTCCAATGGAGAAGCCTGCTTTCTTCTTTGGAGACCATATTAGCGAGGGCGGCTATTCCTTGCATGACGGAGATTATAAATGGCTCCGTTAGATAGAGGATGGAAGGTTATTTCTTCCGAACATGGAGAGGATGTACCCACTATCTTATCTCCAGCACATGTCCGTCCCTCGAAAATGACATGGGAGCTTTCCCGACCCATCCCTGAGGTTACTCTCGGCAACTTAGGCTCCAAGAAGGTATATCATGCTGGTCATGATAAGGAGGCTATCGGTCTATTTCCCGGGCTGTTCAGGACCGATCACCCAGTAGGAGAAACTCCTAAACTCGGCACCACCTTTCTCAACGCATTCATGAAAGTGGGGGGTGATTTTTCGGTCGACTTCCGTGCGCCCGGGTGGATCCATTCCACTGAGAAGTATTGGTGGGGTAAGATGGTGAGCTTCGTCCTTGCCGATCTTGGAGGCCTGTTGGAGCATGTGAAATTGTACCAAGCGGTCAGGGCCATGCAGTATGGTATTCCATCAAGTTCTCAAAACTTCTTTGGGATCCTGGAGCGTTACAATCCTCTGACGGGGACATTCTTCACTCCGGTCGGAGAGATGGGTCTTGCCCTGCACGAGTTGTACGAAGTCTCAGGGCTGATAATGGGGGACTCTCCCTATGAGGAATACGTCCCGACCACTGAGGAGCTTCACCTTTTGAAGAAAGAGTCTCCTCGGGTGTACGAGACTTATTGGGAGGTGTTATGTCACTTCCACATTTGCGGCCAGATAACCTCTTGGAGGACGAGGGGAGTCAAGCAGCTATCTTGGGCAAGCTACTTGTTTAATGGCGTCAATCAGAAAGACCATCCAGTGACCCGACTGGCTCCCAGCTCCGACGAGGAGATTGCCGATAGGATCAAGGCTTCTGTAGACTCCTACACCACGGAGTCGAACGAGGATACTTTCGAACCTGACACGGTTTTTGAAAGTTTCCATCATCAAGCCCGGACCCCTTCTCCAATCGAGCACTGTTGGCGGGCTTCTTAATGTTGTGGTTGAAGCGCTGTGTGGTGCCGACACTACCACATGAAGTAATTGTTGCCGACGTAGTGTACCCGGCGGTGCTCCTGGCTTATGGTAGGCCCATAGCCCTCCTCCCGGCCATGGCAGCCGGTATTCAAAGCGGGTTGCGGGCCTTAACTCAGAATCTATGCAAAGTAGAGAAGGCTGTCGACTCCCAGGGTAAGGCGATTGTTGACTCAGAGGGGAGGCCGAAGGTAAAGCGTCCCAACCCTCGGGTTGAGCTTCCCTACACGTACCTAATGGCTTGGTATGTTATGCATTGTCCCTCCCTGATGACGCCGGTGTCTTGGAGTGAGGGGTTTACCCCTTTCGTACAGCGGTTGGAGGGTTCAAGCTGGTGTAATACTTATATGTATTTCATTCGGAGGTGCATTCTAACTGCTTCGAAGTACCAGCTCAATCGCTGCTTCCCCGAGATTACTGGTGCATTTTTCGGGGATAAACTTGCTGACTTCGTGGGCCCAGATAACTTCACGGCTGTCATTGGGAGTTTTCTGGTGGTTGGTCAATATTCGGTCCGGGTATGTGCTTTTCCGACAAGGGAATTCGTGCACGATCGAGCCGTACATGCCAAATCGCTTTGCCCGACAGTTCGGCTATGATCAATTATATGTCGGTAACCCCAATGCTAGACTCGCCTTCAGTGGGAACTTGTTTGAAGGTGCTCGGGCTTGGTATTATAGCGTGGCTGGAGGGACGGAAGCGTTTTTTTCGTCTGCCCCCCAAGGAACCGAAAGGCTCTACAAGCCTTAGCTTCTGTACCTGGTACTTCCAAGCCAACCAAACGCCTGACTTTGCTCCGGAGTACTCATGCATCGAGAGTATCAATGCATTTTACGAAGCCAAGTTGGGGTCCAACAAACGCTCACGAGGCATCGAGGAGTATCGGAAGGCTCTGAAGGAGACTAGAAGGGTATCGAGGGAGGAGCCCGAGCAGCAAAGGGTCGACAGGCGGCGCGTAAGCGTCCTCAAGGCTTTACTTCCACTGTTGAGCCTGCCGCAAAGAAGGCCCGGAGAGACTTGACGGGCGAAGTTTCCTTGTCCGAGGCCATTCCTTCTGGTGTTGAGGAGCAGAGGGAAGAAGATGAGGAGGATAGTGTCCCTCTTGTTCGCACTCGTGGATTGCGCAGCAGGGGCCCCGCATTTTTAGAAGAAGGGGTACTTGCTGACGAACCCACCGCCGCTGACGAACCCACCTCAGCTGATGAAGTTGAGCGGCTAGAAGTTGACCTGATGAGCCGGGATGACGTTGAGATTCCAGGGGTCTCAACTCAGCCTGGGTCTTCTTCGGCTCAAGAGAGGAGGGATGAGGCGCAACAGCCTGGATCCCCTAGTGTATTAATCCCCAGTCCTCAGGTAGTTGACCCCAGCCCTACCACTGGGGTATTTGGTGGCAAGGCCCCGGTTGCTGAGGCTTCTCGCGTTGCACTATCGTCTTCTTCATCCGAAGAAGAAGGGTATGATTCAGAAGATGAGGTCGACTTTGGCGATGAACCCGCTCCTCCTGATCCGAGTAAATTCTCACACATCTCGGAGGAGGAAATATATGGGTGTGAGCCGGTGACAGGGTCACCACTAGCGGTAGTTATTCCTGCTAAAGTTGTTGAAGGTACTCTTTTCACCTAACTCATCCTTTTAACTAGGAAAAGGATTTTGACGTTTTCTTTTTTTTTATTTGGCTTCATATCACAGGGCTGGTCGTGGTTAGCGAAGCCGCTGCTTCCTCCCAGATCGAGGAAATGATACAGGAGCTGGCCCAGCAGGAGAGAGTTGAGGCTCCTATTACTGGGATGCCTCAAGAGAGGGCAATCATCGAAGTCAGGGAGACCTCCACCCTACAGGATTCGCCTAAGAACTCGCCATCTTTGGACCCTCAGCTAGGTAAGGAAATATTGATATTTTGAATGTTTTCCTTTTACTGTCGTAGCTGATATTCTTGTAATTTGCAGAGGGCACTGAGGAAGCTCAGGTAGGAGATTTGGCGGTCAGTGCCTACCTGGGAGGCCGTACAGCTCAGACCTCGGCCAAGGACCTTGAAGTGGTCGAGCTTACTGTCATTTCATCGGTTGCGGAGGTTTCTACGGACGTAGTACCCCCAGAAGCGCCGGCGACTACTCTTGCTCCTGCCGCACCCGTGGTCAGTCCGATTCCTGTACCGGAAGAATCGGCTTACATCCCTCACCTCGTGATAGAAAGGGGATCGGGGAGCACTTTAGGTGGTGATACCATGGGGATTCTGACACGCCAGATGGTGCAGCAGTTCTTTGCCTCGATGCAATCATGTATTGATTTCATCCTATCTGGGGATAGCTCCTTTAAATTCGCCCGAATGTTTCTTGGAAACCTGGTCGAGAACATCAGTTTAGCCGGAGGCCCTTCACCAGCCAAGGCGTGTCTGCTGCTGGTGGAGCAGTTGGGACATAACTTGAGAGAGCTTCGATCCCTGGAGAATGCTGGCTCATTTCACGAGGCCCAGGAAACTCTGAATAGGCTCCTTATTGCTTAAGAGCAAGAGCGAAGAGAGGTGGAAGAGAAGATAACCGAAAGGACCCGTCTTCTCGAAGGTTTCCAGGCTGATCATCAAAAGCTAGCAGTTGAGTCAAAGGAATCCGAGATGATCATGCAGGCTGTGAAGAAGGCTATCCTTGACTCTCGGGCTGCTATAGCCAGAGCTGAGGCTTTTTGTTATTAATGAACAGAAGCTTGCTACTTCTGAAAAGAGGCTAGCGGAGTTAGAGACTGCCAAGGTGCAAGTTGAAGCAAATCTCTCTGTTTATTCCTCCGAGCTGGAATCCCTCCGAGTATAAGCGAAGAGATTTTTATCCGAGGAGGATCTGCGGGCCAAAGCTCTCATGGAGGCTAAGAAGGCGCGCCAACATAAGATACATCGCCTTAGAGAACAAATCCATTCTTTGGCGAACCAGGATTTTAAGCCTTCTTCTTCTTTTCCTTTTGTAAAGAAAAGGACACTCTATTCACCAAGAGTGTTTGTATTTACTTTTATCATATTTGAATAATAAAAGTCGTTGAAATTTTTGTTCCACCTTCATTGTCCCGCTGTAGATGAATCCAACCTCTCAATCACAGATTTTGGTTGTGCTCCCTTACTGACTGTGAATACTGAACTTAGGTAAAACTAAGTCCTTTTGATGAACGCAGCGTCGATTCATAAAAAGAGACGCGGCTCTGAGGCACGTGATTCTGACCTGCCAGTGAAGACGCGGTTCAAGCGGACGCGAAGGACGCAGCTTTGAGTGTGATTCACTGGCCGCAATCCTTAACTTTATCCAGACGCAGAGTTTAGGATATAATAAGAGTGTGGTCTTACGCCCCTTAAAATTGACGCAGTCAGGGACGCGACGCTGAGACTCGGTGCAAGACCCATCATCATCCATGTAGACGCAGCTCCAAGACACTTGTGAAGGTGATAGGCCTTCTCTGCTGAAGATATAAGCTTCGGGACGCAGCTTTATGTGCTTTCCCACTGAGACCCCCAGAATGAGTCCCTTTTGTTGATGGACGCAACCTTGAGTCGTCCGAGAGACGCGGAGCAACTTTGAGTCATCCAAGAGACGCGAAGGGTCTTCTAACTTTGAATGAAGGAGGACGCCACTTTTTGAAAAAGAGGCGCGAGCCTCTGGACGCGGCTCTCACATCTGCGTTTGGTGCAACTTCCCAGGCGTTATGTGTAACCTGTCATAAAGATCCTGTGAGATTTTCAAACGTCAAGTCTTCGTTGACGATTGGGAACTCGCATCATCCGTTGTTTCCCGAAGCGGTTGTCCACGCGTCGGTTCTTCATTGGGCTTAGGCGTTAATGCCTTTTAATATCAAACCGGCGCTGGCGGTTGGAGACCAGCGTCTTCGATGCTTCCTGAAGCGATGCTCCACGCGTCAGCCTTCCATTGGGCTTTGACAGTCGTGCGGTCATTAAGGCCGACGGTTCTAATTGTTGAACCATTAATTATGGTTATTATGGGCTGCCTATAAATAGGGCTCACCCTCTCCCTGTATCAGTCTATACTTAGACTGTTTTCTTTTTGAAAGCGAATGCCCTGAGAAATTTCGCCTTCTCCCTTCAAGGACTTTACCAGGGGCTTGCCTCCATGGATGAAGATGACCCAGAGCTTTCATGCTTCTGTTTGGTCTCTTCAGAAGATTGAAAATCACCTAGAGGGGGGGTGAATAGGTGATGATGCTAATCAAAGAGCAATTTAAAATATGATGCAAATGTAATGCAACAATCTCCCAAAACAAGACTAAGAGCCGAATTCCCTATTAAGGGCTCTGAACTCCTTCCTCCGGCTTCCTCGTAAAATGAGTTAGAGGTGCGCAATGCAACCTTGTTGTATGGGATAATGATTGACAATATGAATGAAAATGAATATGGCAATGACAATCTCAAGCAATAAGTAATGACAAGGAAAAGTAAACCAATCGCAAACACAAAGATATGTTATCGAGGTTCGAGCACCCAGCTCTACTCCCCGCCTTCCCCAGAAGGATACTAGCTACTTCCACTATCACAAAGATCACAAATACAATGGAGTACCCAACTCCACAATCTCAAGTACAAGGAATTTCTGAGTAGTCAAAAGACCACAAACTCTCTCTTTCAATTGTCTCTTCCCTTACAAAAGGTCCTTAGAGAACAATGAGTAGGAATGAAGCTCTTGTGTGAAAAGAGAAAAGAAAATGAAATCAGAGAATTCTTGAAAACACTTCAGAAAATGAGAGAGAATTTCAGCACAAAAACCAAGAAATCAAGCTCTTTTGAATGCCTTAAACTTTTGAATTTTTCTTGTAATAATTAGGTGAACCAATCTCTCCCCAAACACCCCTATTTATAGGAGAGGGCTAGGGTTAGAAGATAAAACATTTTTAAGGCTAATCAGAATGTATTAAACCCAAAACAGGTCATTTAAACTCACTTAAGTGAGAAAAAGACAAAAATAAACAGCTCAAAAAAAAATGCCCGTTACTGTTCAAACGGCTCTGTCGGTCGACCGGTCAGTCGACCGCAAGTTCAAAAAAGTGACCGTTGCAGGCCATCGGTCGACCGCCCGGTCGACCCAATCTAACCGAGAGCAAAGATGCTTACAGTCGGTCGACCGGTCGGTCGACCGATACAACGTGCACACACAGCCAGAGCCACGGTCGACTGGGACGGTCGACCGGCCAACCTGTCATAGGTCCGGTCGACTGTTCGGTCGACTGGCTCAGGTCAAAAATCAGGATTTGAAGAAAAAATTAAAGGGGATTTTGATTTTGATAAAAATAGTTTTGAACATAGATTTGTATAAAACACAAATATATATCTGTAGGCCAAAACTTGTAAACAAAATGTTTTTGTATAAATTATAAGAAAACATTTTGGAATAAACATGTGCGCAAAACGTGTGTGATAGAGCTTCAAACCTATCCACTATTCTTTAACAAACTATAAAACTAAAAATACAATGATTAAATACTCTTTGAGCAATCTTCAAGTCTTTGAGCCATCCCATGCCTTGCTTGTGCCTTCTCTTCTATGATTCTTCCTTGATTGTGCAATTTGCCTTCCTTGCTATGCGAAACTTAGAAGTTCTTGCAAAAGCTAAGCCAATGGTCTCCAAACATGGTACAAAACCTGAAACTTATCTTGAACAAATTCATTAGTACCAAATAGCTCTTATTTGGTTTGTCATCATCAAAACACAAAACAAGAGAGTGTAACCTCTTGGGTTTTGGATACCATAGACCCATTCCAATCGTTCCCTTAATATAACGAATAATGCGTTTTACCGCAATAAGATGAGACTCTTTGGGACACGATTGAAATCTAGCACAAAGACACACACTAAACATGATATCCGGCCTACTTGCCGTTAAATACAAAAGACTACCTATCATGCTTCTATATAATTTAATATCAACATTTTTACCTTGGTCATCCTTATCAAGCTTGGTGGTAGTTGCCATAGGAGTGTTGCAAACCTTTGAGTCTTCAAGTCCAAACCTCTTTACGAGTTCCTTTGCGTATTTGGCTTGACATATGAAGTTTCCATCTTGCAATTGCTTGATTTGGAGTCCAAGAAAGAAATTAAGCTCACCCATTGAAGACATTTCAAACTCACATTGCATAACCTTTTCAAATTCCTTGCATAAAAACTCATTAGTAGAACCAAAAATTATATCATCAACATAAATTTGCACAATTAAAATGTCATTATCAACATGCTTAGTAAAGAGAGTTGTGTCTACTTTGCCTTTAATAAAATCATTTGAAATAAGAAAACTAGAAAGCCTTTCATACCACGCTCTTGGAGCTTGTTTCAATCCATACAAAGCTTTATCAAGTTTAAAAACAAAATCGGGATGAACATGATCAATAAAACCGGGAGGTTGAGAAACATAAACTTCTTCATTAATAAAACCATTCAAAAATGCACTTTTCACATCCATTTGAAAAAGTTTAAAATTTTGAAAGATGCAAAAGCTAGTGTCATCCGTATTGCTTCAAGCCGTGCTACGGGTGCAAAGGTCTCCTCAAAGTCAATTCCTTCAACTTGAGTGTAACCTTGGGCCACTAACCTAGCTTTATTCCTAATGACATTTCCGGACTCATCCATCTTGTTTCTAAAGATCCACTTAGTACCAATTATTGGTCTATCGTGGGGTTTAGGAACAAGGTGCCAAACTTGGTTGCGCTCAAATTGATTGAGTTCCTCTTGCATGGCAAGCAACCAATATGAGTCCGTCTCGGCTTCGAGAATGCCTTTGGGTTCAAAATGAGAAATGAAAGCAAAGTTACCACATAGGTCATGGAGTTTGGAGCGCGTTGTGACTCCTTTAGATGCATCACCCAAGATGAGCTCCTTAGGATGATTTGTAGCGTATCTCCAAGCTTTAGGAAGCGGTTGAGAGCTTTCCTCTTTATCCTCTTGAACTTCACAAATTGAATCTAGCTTTTCTTCTTGAGCGGGTGAGTCCTTCAAGGATAGTCTCTCCATGTCTTCACCTAATGGTTCAATCTCTAAAACATTTTCAACAAACACATTAGATTCTTCAAACTTAACATGCATGGATTCTTCAATGGTACGTGAAGATCTAATGAATACTCTATAAGCTTTACTAGTTGTAGAATATCCAACAAAAATTGCTTCATAAGCCTTAGCATCAAATTTACCCAAATTCTCTTTAGTATTCAAAACAAAACATTTGCATCCAAAACTTTGAAATAAGCAACATTAGGTTTTCTAGAATGATACATTTCAAAAGATGTTTTGGAAGAATTTTTACACAAATAAATACGGTTGGATATATAGCATGCGGTGTTTACGGCCTCGGCCCATAGATATTGAGGGAGGTCATATTCACTGATCATTGTCCTAGCCATCTCTTGAAGTGTTCTATTTTTCCTTTCTACAACTCCATTTTGTTGTGGAGTTCTAGGACAAGACATTTCATGCTTAATTTCCTTTTCATCACAATAAGTCATGAAGAGTTGGTTCACAAACTCACCACCTCTATCACTCCTTATTTTCAAAATCGAAAAACCTTTTTCTTTTTCAACCCTTTTTCGAAAAATCTTAAAATGAGAAAAGGTTTGGTCTTTGTGTTCCAAAAAGAAAACCCAAGTGAAACGGGAAAAATCATCAACCAAAACATATGCATATCTACTACCATTTAAACTCTTAGTTTTAGTAGGTCCAAAAAGATCCATATGAATTAATTCTAAAGGCCTAGTTGACATGATATCCTTGATTGGTTTGAAGGAAGACTTGGTTTGTTTCCCAAGTTGGCACGCACCACAAATGCGGTCTTTCTCAAACTTCAAGTAAGGTATACCCTTCACCAATTCCTTTGAATTAATCCTAGAAAGATGGTCAAAAGATGCATGTCCTAATCTTCTATGCCAAAGCCACGAATTTTCATCAAAAGCATTTAAGCATTTAGTAGAACACTCAACATTAAGCATGTCAATGATATAAATATTATCATCACGAAAACCGGTAAGAATACAATCATTGGATTTAATATCAAAAATCTTGCAAGAAGTATCATCAAAACAACTTTAAGTCCACGATCACAGAATTGACTAATACTAAGCAAATTATGTTTCAAACCTTCAACTAAAACAACATTCTCAATAATAGGAGATGCACCAATTTGAATGTTACCTATACCGATGATAGTTCCTTTGGAGTCATCCCCGAAGGTGACGAGCCACCTTCCATGTACCTTGATAGGGTTGTAAAGTTGTTGATATCCCACGTCATGTGTCTTGAACAACCACTATTAAGGTACCACCGCTCCCTACGTCTTGGAGCCTTGGTGTGTACCTACATCAAACAATTTAGGACTTGATTTTGGTACCCACATTTTCTTGGGTCCTTGAGGGTTAGAGCCATGAACCCAAACAAGATTATTGGATCTATTTAATTGATCATAACAAAACTTAGCTAAATATCCATTTTTACCACAATATGTGCATCTATATACTCTACCATATTTAAAAGCATAATGGGTGTGTGATTTGTGAGCATGAGCTTTGTGAGCATGAGCATGAGAAGTGTTAGGTGTAGTGTGAGCATGAGAAATCTTAGCATGTGATGTGTGCTTTTTAGAAAATTTTTCCTCAAGTTTCTTAGTGTTAAAATCACAATCTTTCAAAACTTTCTCGAAATCAACCATTTTGATTTTTAAAGAAGAAATTTTTTTTTCATCAACAATAGGAAATTTAGCCTTACAAGAAACCTTGTAGGCATTAAATTCATTTTGAATAGAAGTGAGATTAGAAGAAATGTCATCCTTTTCTTTAGAAACCATAGCAAGTTGATTTTTGAGAAAAGCAACTTCTTTTTGCAATTTAAAGCATTCAATTTTCTTGTTATCATAAGTTTCAGAAAGTTCAACAAAAGCATGTATAAGAACTTCCTTACTTAATTCATCATCTTCATCATCAAGGGGTTGAGGGGTTACCTTAGGTGTGTTTGCCATGAAACACATATTTGCTACATCCGCCTCTTCCTCGGACTCGCTTTCCGAATCCCAAGTTGCCTTGTACGCTTTCTTTTCTTCCGATTTCTTTGGCTTGAAGGAGGAGGTCATCTTCTTCTTGAATTCCGGGCAATCCGCCATGATGTGTCCGGGCTTTCGGCAATTGTAGCATATAATTTTCCTCTCCTCTTTGCCTTCAAATTTTCTCCGGAAGTTGAGCTTGTTCCTCCGGTACATTCTTTTGACATTTCGCACAAGGAGGGAGAGCTCCTCATCTTCTTCTTCATCTTCTTCATTGTCTTCAAGAGTGGATGAAGACTTGAAAGCTAAGGACTTCTTCTTAGTTGGAGCGGCCTCTTCTCTTGCTTTCTTCTCCATCTCATGGGTCTTTAGGTTCCCAATGAGACTAATGATGTCCATCTCATCTTTGTCGTTCAATTCCTTCAAGGTGGTGGCCTTTATCTCCCAAGATGGAGGAAGAGCCCGAATCACTTTGCGCACCTTTTGATCGTTGGAGATGACGTCACCTAAGGAAGAAAGACCATTGGTGATTTTAGTGAATCTAGTATTCATACAATCAATAGATTCATCATCAAGCATTTTAAATGATTCATATTGAGACCTCAAGAGATCTATCTTAGCTCTCTTGACTTGTGAAGTCCCTTCATATGTGACCAATAAGTGTTGCCAAATCTCATAGGCGGATTGGCAATGAATTACCCGTGTAAGGTCATCCTCATTCAAGGCGGTTAAAAGGGAGTTTTGGGCCTTGGAGTTAGCCTCATATTCTCTAAAGTTGAAGTCGGTCCATGTGCTCTCATCACTATCGGGTGCTACATAGGGTTTGGTCAAGGACTTAGCCACTAAACTACCTAATGATTGCAAAAGATAGTCATCCTAACCTTCCAAATAGGGAAGTTGAGTCCATCAAATTTAGGTGGGGATTTAATGTTATCGGCCATGTTTACTAGTGATGAATGAATGAAATGAGAAATGTTGATTAGCAAATTTTAAGGATCTCTCTATGGATGTTAAGCCAAAACCTAGAGTCCTAGCTCTGATACCAATTGAAAATCACCTAGAGGGGGGGTGAATAGGTGATGGTGCTAATCAAAGAGCAATTTAAAAATATGATGCAAATGTAATGCAACAATCTCCCAAAACAAGACTAAGAGCCGAATTCCCTATTAAGGGCTCTGAACTCCTTCCTCCGGCTTCCTCGTAAAATGAGTTAGAGGTGCGCAATGCAACCTTGTTGTATGGGATAATGATTGACAATATGAATGAAAATGAATATGGCAATGACAATCTCAAGCAATAAGTAATGACAAGGAAAAGTAAACCAATCGCAAACACAAAGATATGTTATCGAGGTTCGAGCACCCAGCTCTACTCCCCGCCTTCCCCAGAAGGATACTAGCTACTTCCACTATTACAAAGATCACAAATACAATGGAGTACCCAACTCCACAATCTCAAGTACAAGGAATTTCTGAGTAGTCAAAAGACCACAAACTCTCTCTTTCAATTGTCTCTTCCCTTACAAAAGGTCCTTAGAGAACAATGAGTAGGAATGAAGCTCTTGTGTGAAAAGAGAAAAGAAAATGAAATCAGAGAATTCTTGAAAACACTTCAGAAAATGAGAGAGAATTTCAGCACAAAAACCAAGAAATCAAGCTCTTTTGAATGCCTTAAACTTTTGAATTTTTCTTGTAATAATTAGGTGAACCAATCTCTCCCCAAACACCCCTATTTATAGGAGAGGGCTAGGGTTAGAAGATAAAACATTTTTAAGGCTAATCAGAATGTATTAAACCCAAAATAGGTCATTTAAACTCACTTAAGTGAGAAAAAGACAAAAATAAACAGCTCAAAAAAAATGCCCGTTACTGTTCAAACGGCTCTGTCGGTCGACCGGACGGTCGACCGCAAGTTCAAAAAAGTGACCGTTGCAGGCCATCGGTCGACCGCCCGGTCGACCCAATCTAACCGAGAGCAAAGATGCTTACAGTCGGTCGACCGGTCGGTCGACCGATACAACGTGCACACACAGCCAGAGCCACGGTCGACTGGGACGGTCGACCGGCCAACCTGTCATAGGTCCGGTCGACCGTTCGGTCGACTGGCTCAGGTCAAAAATCAGGATTTGAAGAAAAAATAAAAGGGGATTTTGATTTTGATAAAAATAGTTTTGAACATAGATTTGTATAAAACACAAATATATATCTGTAGGCCAAAACTTGTAAACAAAATGTTTTTGTATAAATTATAAGAAAATATTTTGGAATAAATATGTGCGCAAAAACGTGTGTGATAGAGCTTCAAACCTATCCACTATTCTTTAACAAACTATAAAACTAAAAATACAATGATTAAATACTCTTTGAGCAATCTTCAAGTCTTTGAGCCATCCCATGCCTTGCTTGTGCCTTCTCTTCTATGATTCTTCCTTGATTGTGCAATTTGCCTTCCTTTCTATGTGAAACTTAGAAGTTCTTGCAAAAGCTAAGCCAATGGTCTCCAAACATGGTACAAAACCTAAAACTTATCTTGAACAAATTCATTAGTACCAAATAGCTCTTATTTAGTTTGTCATCATCAAAACACAAAACAAGAGAGTGTAACCTCTTGGGCCAACAAAGATTACCACTGTCAAGTGATTTCAATAACAGAAAGCGTTTCTTTGAGCACCTTTTATGTCCGCGCTTCAATGCAGAGAGTTCAATTCTTAATAGTGGCCTCTGCGGGTACGCCGTCCCAATTTGCCATGATATTTTTAGTCCAACTAAGTCTGAATTTTGATATCTCTTAAAGAGATTCATCATCTGAATTTTCTCCTGAAGTCAGTTGGTGCTTTCCTCTTTTGGAAGTTGCGCTATTGGCTTAAACTTCTCTGGACGCGAGTATAGTAGACTTAGGCACCTGGCCGCAGGCTTTGCACATAGAGCTCGCGTCTTGAGGCTATCGACTTAGGAGAATCTCAACTCAGACTGGAGGTCTCATGCCTGAATCTTGCAACTCCTGTTCATCTGACAGGGAGACGGTAATTTTCGCGTCTGATTCTCTTCGCGTCTTATATTTTAGACGCGAGTACAAAACTGTGGTCGAACTCTGTATGTTGTCACAGCTTTGATCGCGTCTGTTTCTGCCGCCGCAGATGTTCGCTGCGCGGATCATTCCTGCGTCTGACGATTTCAGCAATAACTGTGTCTGTCACTTAGTTTTTCTGTTGAAGTATACTAAGCTTCAGATCTTCTAATTTTGTTGCTTCTTGCAGGTAGGCTTGATCATCCTTTTTCATGTTCGCTGGGCCCTTGGGAGAATATATCGGCCAGCGAACTTGGTCGATGGTCGACCACAGGAGAAGAAGTCATGACTCCTGCCTTCAGGAGATTGGGACCGGACCCTCGCCAAGATCTCTTTGGATTCAATGCACCAGTCATGCTTCTTGGCATGGCATGGTCAGAGTAAGGATGGCGGCGGGGGTAGCGGTGGATATAGTGGTGGGTAGCATCCCCTGTGAGGTCTCAAAACCTCCTCTCTTACCCCAGAAGTGACATCGAGGGAAACTCCATGCCTACTGAATGACCTTCTGGTGGAAGAGATGTTCATCAACGAAGGATCATACCCCCACTTCGGATGGTCAGGTGGAATCAGAAGACTCTGCTGCCTTTCGACCTCAAGAAACACCATTATTCTCGATCAACCAGGGACTTCTTCGATGTTTACATCATGCATCGTGGTGCAACCAGCTTCTGATCGTTGCCACAATGTCCGATCCTACTTTGGTGCCCTTCCAAACATCTTGTACTTGGAATTGTATGCAGCTTTGAGGAGTGAGTGCAACCTCTGAGAGAGAGAGGTGAAAATCACCTAGAGGGGGGGGTGAATAGGTGATGATGCTAATCAATGGGCAATTTAAAAATTTAAAGCTACAACAATCACCAATCAAGAATCACAAGATGAATGCAAGCAATTAAGTATGACAATGAATATGATGAGCAATTAATAAGTGCAAGCAAAGTAGAGTAAGGAGTGTAAGAACAAGAAAAGTAAACCAATCGCAAACACAAGGATATGTTATCGAGGTTCGAGCACCCAGCTCTACTCCCCGCCTTCCCCAGAAGGATTCCGACCACTTCCACTATCACAAAGATCTCAAATACAATGGAGTACCCAACTCCTACAATCTCAAGTACAAGTAATTTCCTTGGTAGTCAAAAGACCACAAACTCTCTCTTTCAAATATCTCTTCCCTTACAAAGGTCCTTAGAGAATATTGAGTAGGAATGAAGCTCTTGTTGTAAGTGAAGAAAGAAAATTAAATCAGAGAGTATTTGAAAAACCCTTCAGAAAATCAGTGAGAAATTCAGCACAAAAACCAAGAAACAAGTCTCTTTTGAAAGCCTTAAACTTTTGAATTTTCTAGCAAATAATTGTTGTAACAAATCTCTCCCCAAACACCCCTATTTATAGGAGAGGGCTAGGGTTTAGGGATAAAACATAATTACTGATGTTTAGGAGGTAATTAGATCAAAATATATCTTTAAACGAATTTTTAAACACAAAAGACAAAAATAAACAGCTCACTTAAAATCTGCCCGTTACTGTTCAACGGACACATCGGTCGACTGGGCCGGTCGACCGGTAGTTCAAAAATTCGACCGTTATAGGCTAGCGGTCGACCGACCCGGTCGACTGAGAAAACCTGTGAGCAAAAACAAAATCTCGGTCGACCGCCCCGGTCGACTGGCAGACATGCACACTGATACGTGCATCTGCCAGAACTGCGGTCGACTGGTCCGGTCGACCGGACCAGACTGACACAGACTCGGTCGACTGTCCCGGTCGACCGGATCAGGTCAAAAATTAATTTTAGAAAAGAAAACAAAGAGGATTTTGATTTTAACAAAAATACTTTTGAACAGGGAATAGTATAAAATACAAAGATGTATTTGTAGGCAAAAATTTGTAGGCAAAATATTTTTGTATAATTTATAAGAAATTATTTTGGAATGAGCATGTGCGCAAAAGCGTGTGTGATAGAGCTTCAAACCTATCCACTATTCTTTAACATACTATAAACTGAAAAACAAATTACATGAAGACTTCTTGTGCTATCTTCAAGTCTTTGAGCCATCCAATGCCTTGCTAGTGCCTTCTCTTCTATGATCCTTCCTTGATGTGCAATTTGCCTTCCTTGCTTTGTGAAACTTAGAAGTTCTTGCAATAGCTAAGCGAATGGTCTCTAAACATGGTATAAAAACCTGAAACTCATCTTAACAAACTTGTTAGTACCAAATAGCTCATATTTGGTTTGTCATCATCAAAACCAAAGAACAAATGGAGAGTGTAACCTCTTGGGCCAACAATCTCCCCCTTTTTGATGATGACAAAACAAATAGGCTATAAACAAAAATATAGGGGAGGAGAAAACTCCCCCTCAAATTATGCTATATAAAAAGACACTTAAGCTTAAAACACAAGAATTCTCAAAATACATGAATTCAAAAACTCATACATACATAAACATAAACTCATAAAACAAATCTTAAACATAAAACTCATAAAACAAATCTTAAAATTAAAGCATATAAATTCATATGGAACCAAGACCAAATGAACTTATTTTTGTCATGTAAACTTATTCTCCCCCTTTTTGTCATACATCAAAAGGGTTATAAAAAAAATGTCTATTCAATAATACAAACATTAAGTTCTCCACAAATAAACGAAAATCTAGCAAAATCAAGAGGTTTAGTGAAAATATCGGCTAGTTGTAAATCCGTGGAAACATAATCAATATCTATATCACCCTTCTCAAAATGATCTCTAAGAAAGTGATATCTAATCTCAATGTGCTTGGTCTTACTATGTTGATTTGCATTTTTGGTTATGTGTATAGTACTAGTATTATCACAAATATTTTTATATGATCAAAGTGCAAATCAAAATCAAGGAGAGTATGTTTCATCCAAAGGACTTGTGCACAACAAGCCCCCGCGGCAACATACTCCGCCTCGGCGGTTGAGAGAGCTACGGAATTTTGTTTCGTAGAGGACCATGAAACAAGACAATTACCAAGAAATTGACATGTCCCACTAGTACTCTTTCTATCTACTCTACAACCCGCATAGTCGGCATCCGAATAACTAGTCATTGAAAAATCTATAGTTTTCGGATACCAAAGACCCATTCCAATAGTGCCCTTAATATAACGAATAATGCGTTTTACCGCAATAAGATGAGACTCTTTAGGACACGATTGAAATCTAGCACAAAGACACACACTAAACATGATATCCGGCCTACTTGCCGTCAAATATAAAAGACTTCCTATCATGCTTCTATATAATTTAATATCAACATTTTTACCTTGTTCGTCCTTATCAAGCTTGGTTGTAGTTGCCATTGGAGTGTTGCAAGCCTTTGATCCTTCAAGCCCAAACTTCTTTACTAGCTCCTTTGCGTACATGGCTTGGTTAATGAAGGTTCCGTCTTGCAATTGCTTGATTTGGAGTCCAAGAAAGAAATTGAGCTCACCCATGGAAGACATTTCAAATTCTAATTGCATTACCTTTTCAAATTCCTTGCACAAAAGCTCATTAGTAGATCCAAAAATTATATCATCAACATAAATTTGCACAATTAAAATATCATTATCAACATGCTTAGTGAAAAGAGTTGTGTCTACTTTGCCTTTAATAAAATCATTTGAAATGAGAAAACTAGAAAGCCTTTCATACCAAGCTCTTGGAGCTTGTTTCAATCCATAGAAAGCTTTATCAAGTTTAAAAATAAAATCGGGATGAACATGATCAATAAAACCGGGAGGTTGAGAAACATAAACTTCTTCATTAATAAAACTATTTAAAAATGCACTTTTTACATCCATTTGAAAAAGTTTAAAATTTTTAAAACATGCAAAAGCTAGTGTCATCCGTATGGCTTCAAGCCGTACTACGGGTGCAAAGGTCTCCTCAAAGTCAATTCCTTCAACTTGAGTGTAACCTTGGGCCACTAACCTAGCTTTATTCCTAATGACATTTTCGGACTCATCCATCTTGTTTCTAAAGATCCACTTAGTACCAATTATTGGTCTATCGTGGGGCTTAGGAACAAGGTGCCAAACTTGGTTGCGCTCAAATTGATTGAGTTCCTCTTGCATGGCAAGCAACCAATATGGGTCCGTCTCGGCTTCGAGAATGCCTTTGGGTTCAAAATGAGAAATGAAAGCAAAGTTACCACATAGGTCATGGAGTTTGGAGCGCGTAGTGACTCCTCTAGATGCATCACCCAAGATGAGCTCCTTCGGATGATTTGTAGCGTATCTCCAAGCTTTAGGAAGCGGTTGAGAGCTTTCCTCCTTATCCTCTTGAACTTCACCAATAGGGTCTAGCTTTTCTTCTTGAGCGGGTGAGTCCTTCAAGGATAGTCTCTCCATGTCTTCACCTAATGGTTCAATCTCTACAACATTCTCAACAACCACATTAGATTCTTCAAATTTAACATGCATGGATTCTTCTATGGTAAGAGAAGATCTAATGAAAACTCTATATGCTTTGCTAGTAGAGTAATATCCAACAAAGATAGCCTCATAAGCCTTAGCATCAAATTTACCCAAATTATCCTTAGTATTCAAAACAAAACACTTGCATCCAAAAACTTTGAAATATGCAACATTTGGTTTTCTAGAATGATACATTTCAAAAGATGTTTTAGAAGAATTTTTGCATAAATAAATACGATTCGATATATAGCATGCGGTGTTTACGGCCTCGGCCCATAAATATTGAGGGAGGTCATACTCACTTATCATTGTCCTAGCCATCTCTTGAAGTGTTCTATTTTTTTTTTCTACAACTCCATTTTGTTGTGGAGTTCTAGGACAAGACATTTCATGCTTAATTCCCTTTTCATCACAATAAGTCATGAAGAGTTGGTTAATAAACTCACCACCTCTATCACTCCTTATTCTCAAAATCGGAAAACCCTTTTCTTTTTCAACTCTTTTTCGAAAATCTTAAAATGAGAAAAAGTTTGATCTTTATTTTGCAAAAAGAAAACCCAAGTAAAACGGGAGAAATCATCAACCAAAACAAATGCAAATCTACTTCCATTTAAACTTTTAGTTTTAGTTGGTCCAAAAAGATCCATATGAATTAATTCTAAAGGCCTAGTTGATATGATATCCTTGATTGGTTTAAAGGAAGACTTGTTTGTTTCCCAAGTTGGCACACACCACAAATGCGGTCTTTCTCAAAATTCAAGCAAGGTATACCCTTCACCAATTCTTTTGAATTAATCCTAGAAATATGGTCAAAAGATGCATGTCCTAGTCTTCTATGCCAAAGCCAAGAATTTTCATCAAAAGCATTCAAGCATTTAGTAGAACAATCTAAATTAAGCATGTCAATAATATAAACATTATTATCACGAAAACCGGTAAGAATACAAACATCGATTTAACATCAAAAATCTTGCAAGAAGTATCATCAAAAATAACTTTAAGTCCACGATCACAAAGTTGACTAATGCTAAGCAAATTATGTTTTAAACCATCTACTAAAACAACATTCTCAATAATAAGAGATGCACCAATTTGAATGTTACCTATACCGATGATAGATCCTTTGGAGTCATCCCCGAAGGTGACGGTGCCACCTTCCATGTACCTTGATAGGGTTGTGAAGTTGTTGATGTCCCATGTCATGTGTCTTGAACAACCACTATCAAGGTACCACCGCTCCCTACGTCTTGGAGCTTTGGTGTGTACCTACATCAAACAATTTAAGACTTGATTTTGGTACCCACATTTTCTTGGGTCCTCTAGGGTTAGTGTCATGAACCCAAACAAGATTATTTGTTCTATTTAGTTGATCATAGCAAAACTTAGCTAAATGTCCATTTTTACCACAATATGTGCATCTATACACTCTACCATATTTAAAAGCATAGTGAGTGTGTGATTTGTGAGCATGAGAAACTTTAGCATGAGTGGTGTGAGCATGAGAATTCTTAGCTTGTGAAGTGTTAGCATGTGAAGTATGCTTTTTAGAAAACATGTTCTCAAGTTTCTTAGTATTGAAAGCACAATCATTTAAAACTTTTTCGAAATCATTCATTTTGGATTTAAAAGAAGAAATTTCTTTTTCATCAATAATAGGAGATTTTGCCTTACAAGTACTCTTGTAGGCACAAAATTCTTTTTGCATGGAAATGAAATTAGAAGAAACATCATCTTTTTCTTTAGAGACAATGGCAAGTTGATTCTTAAGAAAAGCAACTTCTTTTTGTAATTTTAAGCATTCAAGTTTCTTATTATCATAAGTTTCAGAAAGTTCTACAAAGGCATGAACTAGAACTTTCTTACTTAGTTCATCATCTTCATCATCAAGGGATTGAGGGGTTACCTTAGGTGTGTTTGCCATGAAACACATATTAGCTTGATCCACCTCCTCTTCGGACTCACTTTCCGAATCCCATGTTGCTTTGTATGCTTTCTTTTCCTCCGGCTTCTTTGGCTTGAAGGAGGAAGTCATCTTCTTCTTGAACTCCGGACAATCCGCCATGATATGTCCGGGTTGCGGCAATTATAGCAAATGATCCTCCGCTCCTCTTTGCCTTCGAATTTTCTCCGGAAGTTGAACTTGTTCTTCCGGTACATCCTCTTGACGTTGCGAACAAGTAGAGTAAGCTCCTCATCTTCTTCTTCGTCATCTTCATCGTCATCATTGGTGGATGAAGTTTTGAAGGCTATGGATTTCTTCTTTGAAGTAGTGGCCTCTTCTCTTGCCTTCTTCTCCATCTCATGGGTCTTTAGGTTCCCAATGAGACTAATGAGGTCCATCTCGTCCTTGTCGTTCAACTCCTTCAAGGTGGTGGCCTTGATCTCCCATGATGAAGGAAGAGCCCGAATTACTTTCCGCACCTTTTGATCGTTGGAGATGTCATCACCTAAGGAAGAAAGACCATTAGTGATTTTAGTAAACCTTGTAGCCATACTATCAATAGACTCATCATCAAGCATTTTAAATGACTCATATTGGGACCTCAAGAGATCTATCTTAGCTCTCTTGACTTGTGAAGTCCCCTCGTGTGTGACCAATAAGTGTTGCCAAATCTCATAGGCGGATTGTCAATGAATTACCCGTGTAAGGTCATCCTCATTCAAGGCGGTTAATAGGGAGTTTTGGGCCTTGGAGTTAGCCTCATATAGTTTAAAGTCAAGGTCGGTCCAAGTGCTCTCATCACCATCGGGTGCTTCATAGGGTTTGGTCAAGGACTTGGCTACTAAGCTACCCAAAGATTGCAAAAATATAGTCATCCTAACCTTCCAAATTGGGAAATTGAGTCCATCAAATTTAGGTGGGGATTTAATGTTGTCGGCCATGTTTACTAGTGATGAATGATTGAAATGAAAATGTTGATTAGCAAGTTTTAAGGATCTCTCTATGGATGTTAAGCCAAACCTAGAGTCCAAGCTCTGATACCAATTGAAAATCACCTAGAGGGGGGGTGAATAGGTGATGATGCTAATCAATGGGCAATTTAAAAATTTAAAGCTACAACAATCACCAATCAAGAATCACAAGATGAATGCAAGCAATTAAGTATGACAATGAATATGATGAGCAATTAATAAGTGCAAGCAAAGTAGAGTAAGGAGTGTAAGAACAAGAAAAGTAAACCAATCGCAAACACAAGGATATGTTATCGAGGTTCGAGCACCCAGCTCTACTCCCCGCCTTCCCCAGAAGGATTCCGACCACTTCCACTATCACAAAGATCTCAAATACAATGGAGTACCCAACTCCTACAATCTCAAGTACAAGTAATTTCCTTGGTAGTCAAAAGACCACAAACTCTCTCTTTCAAATATCTCTTCCCTTACAAAGGTCCTTAGAGAATATTGAGTAGGAATGAAGCTCTTGTTGTAAGTGAAGAAAGAAAATTAAATCAGAGAGTATTTAAAAAACCCTTCAGAAAATCAGTGAGAAATTCAGCACAAAAACCAAGAAACAAGTCTCTTTTGAAAGCCTTAAACTTTTGAATTTTCTAGCAAATAATTGTTGTAACAAATCTCTCCCCAAACACCCCTATTTATAGGAGAGGGCTAGGGTTTAGGGATAAAACATAATTACTGATGTTTAGGAGGTAATTAGATCAAATATATCTTTAAACGAATTTTTAACACAAAAGACAAAAATAAACAGCTCACTTAAAATCTGCCCGTTACTGTTCAACAGACACATCGGTCGACTGGGCCGGTCGACCGGTAGTTCAAAAATTCGACCGTTATAGGCTAGCGGTCGACCGACCCGGTCGACTGAGAAAACCTGTGAGCAAAAACAAAATCTCGGTTGACCGCCCCAGTCGACTGGCAGACATGCACACTGATACGTGCATCTGCCAGAACTGCGGTCGACTGGTCCGGTCGACCGGACCAGACTGACACAGACTCGGTCGACTGTCCCGGTCGACCGGATCAGGTCAAAAATTAATTTTAGAAAAGAAAACAAAGAGGATTTTGATTTTAACAAAATACTTTTGAACAGGGAATAGTATAAAATACAAAGATGTATCTGTAGGCAAAAATTTGTAGGCAAAATATTTTTTATAATTTATAAGAAATTATTTTGGAATGAGCATGTGCGCAAAAGCGTGTGTGATAGAGCTTCAAACCTATCTACTATTCTTTAACATACTATAAACTGAAAACAAATTACATGAAGACTTCTTGTGCTATCTTCAAGTCTTTGAGCCATCCAATGCCTTGCTAGTGCCTTCTCTTCTATGATCCTTCCTTGATGTGCAATTTGCCTTCCTTGCTTTGTGGAACTTAGAAGTTCTTGCAATAGCTAAGCGAATGGTCTCTAAACATGGTATAAAACCTGAAACTCATCTTAACAAACTTGTTAGTACCAAATAGCTCATATTTGGTTTGTCATCATCAAAACCAATGAACAAATGGAGAGTGTAACCTCTTGGGCCAACAAGAGGGACTTCTTTGTGCACTCCTTAACTGTAACACTCAATCTCATTGTATAAGAGAGCGTTTTGTATCACTTTCATATGCCTGGATATAAATAAAAGTGACACTTTTCTTTTTGTCTCTTCTATTGTCTTGGACTCGCTTATTTCATTTTATTCAGACGCATAGAAGCAAAGAATCTTTGGCTTGTCAAAACTATGATGAAATTTTAACAAGTCAAATTTTGTGGAGAAAAGATCCTATTTCAGGAACCCCATAATGCTGTCAGAGTGTGATATTAACTTGACAGAAATAAGATAATTTTGGTGGGCCTGCCACTTTATAAAAAGAAAGTGACAGGTTGAATTGGTACTCCCAGGGAAGGTGAGCTTTTATCCAAGGTTTAAGCTCAACTGGAGACTTGATGAAAACACTGTTAACGGTGTAATGTTAACCTAACAATATTTTTGGGTAGACTTGTTGTTCTGTTGAGGAGAATAACAAGTGAGACTAGGCTCGCGGGGAGTCTAGGAAAGTCTTTACCGTTAGAGGTGTGATATTAACTTAATGGGTTGAATGTAGTCTTGTCAGAAGTGTAATGTTAACTTGACAAAAATGTAAGTCAGAGGTGTGATATTAACTTGACTCAAAAGCTTTTCAGTTTTATTTGAGAAAACTAAAAGTGTCACTGTCATAGGTGTAATGTTTAACTTGACAATGAGGGTAATGCTAGAGGTGTATTTTGAACTTGGCATTAGTCATCTCGACTTCAGCGAGGAAGTCCGAGGAAAAGTCATGGCCGTAAGTGTATTGTTGAACTTGGCGATGACCTGGATGCTAGAGGTGTAGTGTTAAACTTAGCATCGTTCATTTTAGCTTCGATATGGAAGTCTGAAGGAAGGTGACTGTCAGAGGTGTGATGTTAACCTGACAGAAACTCGATGTACTGTTTAGAAGTATAATGTTAACTTAACAGTAATTTGTCAGAGGTGTGGTATTAACTTTGACAAATTTGGATTTGCGATATGAGCAATTTTGAAGACTTGTCATTCTATTGATGAGAATTGGCAAGTGGAAATTAAAGTGTCAGAGGTATAGTGTTAACTTGATAATTTGGATTTGCGATATGAGCAATTTTGAAGACTAGTCATTCTATTGATGAGAATTGGCAAGTGAAATTTGAAGTGTCAGAGGTATAGTGTTAACTTGACAAATTTGGATTTGCCATATGAGCAATTTTGAAGACTTGTCATTCTATTGATGAGAATTGGCAAGTGAAATTTGAAGTGCCAGAGGTATAGTGTTAACTTGATAAATTTGGATTTGCGATATGAGCAATTTTGAAGACTTGTCATTCTATTGATGAGAATTGCAAGTGGAATTTGAAGTGCCAGAGGTATAGTGTTAACTTGACAACGACTGTATTTTGTAGACCTACCATTCTGTAGATGAGAATTGGTAAGGGATTTTGGAGGGGAGAGTGGAGTCAAGTCCACTTAGGATTTTTATCAAATCCTCAGCTGTCAATGGATTTGAGGTGCCTTTACCAACTACCGTTTGAGTTGGTCTAACCATGCTATTCCCCTCAGCATGATGAGTTGTTGAAGACTTATGTTGGGCTTAAAAGCCAACATTTTCCTCTATCCTTAGCCGTCGGAGGCGTTGGATATTAATGAAGAAGCTCTTCCTATTTTGATCAGAGGTGTACTTTTAACTTGATCGGAGGGGGAACACTATCTAAGGATAGTATTTCTTTAGGAATCTGCCATTGATCGGCATCATGAGTGTATCGCCATTTGACGTTATGAGACGATATGACCCATTTGAGTAGACTGACTCTACTACAAATGGCCCTTCCCATTTGGGCTAGAATTTTCCTTTTGTCTTGTGCGTCATTACCATGGGTCTTCTGACGGCTAAGACAAGATCGCCTTTCTTGAAAGTTCTCATTTTAACTTTCTTGTTGAAGGCACTGGTAATTCGAGCTTGGTAAAGCTCGATTTGCTGTTGGGCCTGCAGACGCTTACCGTCTAAGGCCTCCAATTCCTGGAGTCGCTGTCGATGCTTCTCCTCTGTTGTCATCTCCGCTGTCAGGGCGACGCGTAGAGATGGAATTTGAATTTCGAGTGGAAGCACGGCTTCACACCCATAGACCAAAGAAAATGGTGTAGCTTTAGTTGGGGTTCGCACAGTTGTGCGGTAGGCCCATAAGCATTCACCCAGCTTGTCGTCCCAATCACGTTGGCTTTTCGAGACGAATTTCTTGAGAAGCTTGCCAATGGTCTTGTTAAAAGCTTCTGTGAGGCCCATAAGCATTCACCCACCTATTCCTCCTGTTGGTCCTGGCTCATCGTCTGCACCTGGATCCTCTTCCTCTTCAGCCCCTGTTTTTCCTCCTGAGTTTCTGGCTCTTGTCTCTTCGGAGGTCCGCTCTCAGATCGAGGCGCACCAGACCTGGGTCGAGAAGCGCGACGCAGCTATTCGTGCGGAGTTGGATGCTCGTGCCATTCAGGATGTTGATTTTCGGGCGGAGATCCGGAACAACATGTCTTATTTTGCTGAGTCCATGAGATTCGTGGACGTACAGTTTCAGGCTCTTTTCTCAAAATTGACATGCTCATTCCTGACCGGACTCCGATTGCTTGTCGTCTACCAGCCACCGGTCCTCCTTTTCCTCCCAGAGCTCGTTCGTCTGTTCCACCACCGCGCACCAGAGTTGACGGCATGGATCCAGAGGAGGTTGCTTCTTCCTCAGAGGAAGAAGATGGTGGAGACAAGACGATGGCTGAGGGCTCATCTGAGCATGCCGGCGACGAGGAGGACGAGGATGCTGGAGATGATGATGATGCTGCTGAGTGACCTCCCCTTTTGATGATGTCAAAAAGGGGGAGAGTTATTTTAGGAGAGTTATATTTGTGTTTGGTTTGTGCTTGTGTTTGGATATTTTGTGATGGACATGTAGTATTTGTTGTTGGGACATGTAGTATTTATTTGCTTTGGAGACATGTATTTTTTTATGTGTTGTGGACATGGTTATCTTTTGTTTTTATGTATCTCTTATCTATGTCATGTATGAACTCATTTCCTTCATCTATTCTATGACATGAGTATTTGGTATTATGTGTTGGCATGGAAATATGGTGTTTACCATTTACATATGTTTTCCTATATATGCATGTGTTGAGGGGGAGCTTCATTTGAAGTCTCTACCCAAAATATTTTGTGATAACTACATATGTTTTGCCATCATCAAAAAGGGGGAGATTGTTGGGCCAAAGGCCATTATCCCAGTTATTTTGATGATAACAAAACATATTTAGTTATGTATTTAATATTTTTGTTTAAAAGGATTTCAGGTTCAAGAACAGGTTTTTGACGGCTCCGCTAAAAGACTCACAAGTTTGGACGCCGCAAAAATGAAGATTCCTAAGCTATGCACAACTAGGATGCTTCGGGATCAAGATGATGATGTGAAGATCGAGACAAGATCAAGAAGACAAAAAAACAAGATTTGTATTTTTATTTTTATTTTAGAAATTTTGTCAAAGCTAGATATTAGAAGTAGAGCTATGGATTATCACACACACACCTTTTAGTTAGGTTCATGGCTTCAAAAGATTTTCAAATTCCATTTCTAACTTAGTTCTAAAGAGAACATTTTTTGGAAATAAGATTTTTAGAAAAACAATAGTTTTGGAAAAACAATTTTATGGAAAAACAAGTTTCTATCAAAAGGATTTTTATCAAACTATTTTAACATGATAGAAGTATGACATATGCTCATACTCTATGTTTTTACAAGTTCCAAAATTTAACCCAAGACCTAAAACCAAAACCCCAAATTTCTGGTTCTGGAAGTTCTGTTTTTCAGAACTCACAGTAACCGGTCGACCGGCCCGGTCGACCGATGTGCACAATACTGTGCACGTCTATATCAGTCGACCGACCCGGTCGACCGATGCACTTGTGTGTTCTCGGGATCTTTCGGTCGACCGACCCGGTCGACCGGACAGCCCCAACGGTCACATTTTTGACCGTTGGCGGTCGACCGACCCGGTCGACCGGGCTCTGTCAAAAGTTCTGACAGATCCAACAGCTATTTTTTTTCTGGCTGATTCTCTTTTGGGATTTGATTCCAACGGATTTCTTAGGATGTTTTTGACCCCTATAAATAGGAGGTCACTTCAATTGATATAACTAACAATTTTAGAGCCATCAAGAATATTTTTACAAGAGATTTCTAAAGATTTCCAAGCTCTTCCTTTTAGACAAGATTTTCTCTCAAAGCCAAAATTCCAATCACCCATCTTGAAGCCTACATCTCTACTTCTCTCTAGCTTAGCACTACACAATCCCATATATCTACATCTACATATTTGGTTCTAGGATTGTGCTTAGTGAGCTTTTGTAAAGTGATCAAGTGTTGATCACTCTTTTCTTACTTGAGTGAAGTTGTAGAGGCATCGGCCTCAAGGCGAGCTAGTGTGCTCAAGGTGGTGTTGCAGCATCACGAGAGACGGACAAGTGTGTCCTTGTATTGTTGATCCAGTGGGATCCTCAATAGTGGAAATCCTTCAAGTGTGAAGGCGGGGACGTAGAGCGTGGCTCGAACCTCGGAAACACATCCTTGCGTTTGCGTTTGCTCGAATTTTCTCTCAACTCTACTCCTTTTAATTCTTGCACATTTATTGTTATATTTATTGCAAGTTTATATTTGTGCTATTTGTGTGTTAAATTTTAAATTCCGCATTATTGCCATAATTCATATAGCCATCACCTATTCACCCCCCCCTCTAGGTGATTTCAATTGGTATCAGAGCCTAACCCTACAACTTAGGTCTAACCACCTTAGGAAGATCCATATTTGGCTATATACATTTTGTTGCATTTATATTTGATTGTGCATTCATGGCATCCATGGACTTTTCTAGCATTAAATCCCCACCCAAGTTTGATGGTTTAAACTTCCCCATTTGGAAGGTGAAAATGAATCTCTTCCTAAATCCCTAGGAGTTAGGGTAGCTAGGGCTATAACCAAAGATTTTATTGAACCCACTAGTGATGAGAGCACATGGTCCGAGGATACTTCCAAAGACTATGAGGCTAATGCTAGGGCACAATATGCATTGACCCAAGCATTGAATGAGGATGACCTTGCACGCATAATTAATTGTAAATCCGCATTTGAGGTTTGGAACATACTCATTGTGACTCATGAGGGAACGTCTCAAGTCAAGAGAGCCAAAGTTGACTTGCTACATTCTCAATATGAGAATTTTTATATGTTTGATAATGAGAGCATTGATGACATGCTCACCCGTTTTACAAAAATAACTAATGCTCTTTCTTCCTTAGGCGACAAGATTGATAATGATCAAAAGATAAGGAAGGTGATTAGAGCTCTTCCCAAAGCTTGGGAAGTCAAGGCGACCACACTCAAGGAGCTCAACGACAAAGAGGAGATGGACTTCTCCGGCTTCATCGGAAATCTCAAGACGCATGAGATGGAGATGAAAGTTAGAGAAGAGAGGGAGGCACCAAAGAAGAAGACAATTGCCTTCAAAGCCACTCCTACCATACACGAAGAAGACGACTCATCGGAAGATTGCGATGAGGACTTCGTCATGCTCATCCGGAAGGTGGGCAAGATGTTTTACAAGAAGGGACGGCAAAGTAACTTCCGAAGGGGGAAGCCTCAAGGAAGGTACGAGAAGAAAAGAGAAGAACCCGGTCCTTGCTTTCATTGCAAGAAGATCGGTCACCTAATTGCCGATTGCCCCGCTCTCCAAGCAACCACTTCCAAGCATGGGAAGAAGAAGAAAGCCTTGGCCGCTACATGGGATGACTCGGAGTCGGAATCCGAAGAGGAGCACGACGCCGCTAACATGTGCTTTATGGCACAAGGTGAGGATTCATCTAAGGTATGTCTAGAAACTTCCATTGATGATGATGATCTCACAATGGATGAACTTGCTCAATTTTTTGAAGAATTGCAACATAGGTATGAGATTTCACAATCTCATAATAAGAAATTGAAAAAGGAAAATGATGTTTTGAAGAATAAACTTGAAATTTGTTTAAAAGAGAAAAATGAGTTATCTAGTTCTTTTGAAAAATTGAAAAATGATTTTGATAAGTATAAGGTAGCTAATAAAGGAAAAACCCCATGATTTCTAGTGATAAAATTGTTTTTGTTAAAATTCAAAAACGTGTTGATTCTTTAGATAAAACTTTAAAGAAATGTGCATTTGATTTTAACAAGCTTGCATCTAAATTTCCTAAGGGAGTAGCTCAAGGGAAACATGTTCATCATAAACACTCTACACATAAACATGCACACACACATAACCATGCTTTTATGTACAATAGTGGTAGAATTTACATTTGCACACATTGTGGCCGCAAAGGCCATTTAGAAAAATTTTGCTATGCTAAGAACAATGTTAAGAATAAATTTGTTTGGGTTCGCCCCGGATCTAACCCCAAAGGACCCACTAAGATTTGGGTACCAAAAGAGCCACCGAATTTAAATGATACAGGTATAGGTGGATCTACACCCTCCAAGACTTAGGAGGAGGTGGTGCCCGGGTGGTTGATGCATCGGAGCTTAAAGAACAAATCGTGCATGCATCACTATCGTGGAGCACCTATTTTGGAGATTGCCCTTCAATTGGTAACATCTCCATTTAAAAGTTTTTGATTTTTTTTTTTTTGGTCATGTATACATATGTATAGAATTGATAGTTTGCTTTTGTACTCTATTGATATATGCTTGTATAGAACTACTTTTCTATCATGTTGTATATGTGCCTTGTGTTAACTTCTATATCTTTTGTTTCATGCCTTGTTTAATGTATGTCCACATGTATAGTTTATAATTTGTGTTTATATACTTGTATACATATACACATTATTTTCATAAATAAAAATAAACATTTGTAAAATTTCCTATTTAAACAAACACCTTAAAGATGGCAATTGCGCACCTCAACTCATTCAAGAGGAATCAAGAGGATGAAGTTCAGAACCCGTTACTGGGTATTCGGCTTCAACATCTTTAAAATCTTTGTTTAAATATGAAAATTAAATTAAAAAGGGATTGCTTGAATTTTGATGTTGTAATAACTTAATGAAGATTTAAAACCTGTTGGTATGTTTAATATGTCATACTTATTTTGATTACAAATTATTTTTAAATTTTTTTTTTTTTTGGGCCAGTTGCTGTTAACAGATTTCAGGCAAAGCCGGTCGACCGACCTATAAAGCCCCGGTCGACCGACTCTGCCTGAGAAGAAATTTTTTATTTCTTTTCTGTTATCGGTCGACCGACTATGTGTCCCGGTCGACCGATCTTGCCTGCAGAGCTCTCGGGTTAAATCGGTCGACCGTGCCGGTCGACCGCTCTATATTTACAGAGCTCTCGGGTTGTTTCGGTCGACCGACCCGGTCGACCGATCGTCGTATTTTGCCCTATAACTGTCATTTCTCTTCACTTTTTTCTTTCTCTCTCTCTCACTCAGCCGACGAACCCACTCCATCTCCTCTCCAAAAATTTTTTCTTTCTCTCCAATCACTCTACTGATCTCAAATCAATTAAAACCCTCCTCAATCTCCTTCTTCTACTTCCAGATCTTCAATTTCAGGATCATCCAACCACAGGATTTGAAGAAATTCGGATTTCTTTGCTTAGGGTTTCAGTTCTTCAAGGTTAAGGTAAAAATTCGATTTTTGATTCAGTTTTTCATATCTTGCTTTGAAATCTACTGTCTATTGTCATCAATTCTAGGTTTCTAAGCATCTAGATCAAGCCCTACTTTGTTTAAACCTAAAATTTTCATTTTAAATCATGCCACCTAAACGTTCCAGATCTGAGAAGGGAAAGGAAGTTGCACAACCTTCCTCCCATGTTCCTAGACCCATTCGCCCCTTTCTAAATGATCTTGCAGCTGATCGATATTCCCATCTCTCCACGAGGAACATTAACTCGGGGAGATTCGTTGTCATCCAAGATTTTGAACACCTGAATATTCCACATATCCTGCAGTCCAACAATTTAGTGGAATTTTTGACCATCAAGGAACAAGTCTACACCTCCCTTGTTCCTTACTTTTATGCTAATTTTGAATTCGATGGGAATCGTATCACATCTAGGGTTTTAGGTAGAGATATCGACCTCTCTATCGGTCGATTTGCTAGGATTCTGCATCTCTCCACTGGTGGAGCAGATGTGTACTCCCATGATCTACATGACTTTGAATTCCCGGACGGTGAGTCTGCGCTCACCGCCTCTACCTTGATCCACGGGGATGACAACCCCGGTCTAGTAAGGAACGAAGTTGTGAGTAGGTACACTCTCACTGCTCAGCTCCTTACTAAGATTATTTTCTTCAACATTGTCCCCAAGCATGGTGAGTATAGCCACGCTAGGGGTTGCGTACCTTTGATTATCTATTGCCTTCTTCGAGGCATTAAGGTAAATTTTCCTAGAGTCATAGCCTCTCATATGGCTTCTGATCAGATCCGAACTGCGGGTAGGAGCTTGCCCTACGACATGCTTATTACCATCTTCTTAGGGCTCTTGATTTTGATCTTTCTGCCGAAAGTCCCTCAAATCCCCTGACCAACATCAATGGAGTTGTCCTGAAGATGATGGAAGCTCAGTTGCGTAGACACGCTCCTGTGCAACCACCTATTCCTCCTGTTGGTCCTGGCTCATCGTCTGCACCTGGATCCTCTTCCTCTTCAGCCCCTGTTTTTCCTCCTGAGTTTCTGGCTCTTGTCTCTTCGGAGGTCCGCTCTCAGATCGAGGCGCACCAGGCCTGGGTCGAGAAGCGCGACGCAGCTATTCGTGCGGAGTTGGATGCTCGTGCCATTCAGGATGTTGCTTTTCGGGCGGAGATCGGAACAACATGTCTTATTTTGCTGAGTCCATGAGATTCGTGGACGTACAGTTTCAGGCTCTTTTCTCAAAATTTGACATGCTCATTCCTGACCGGACTCCGATTGCTTGTCGTCTACCAGCCACCGGTCCTCCTTTCCTCCCAGAGCTCGTTCGTCTGTTCCACCACCGCGCACCAGAGTTGACGGCATGGATCCAGAGGAGGTTGCTTCTTCCTCAGAGGAAGAAGATGGTGGAGACAAGACGATGGCTGAGGGCTCATCTGAGCATGCCGGCGACGAGGAGGACGAGGATGCTGGAGATGATGATGATGCTGCTGAGTGACCTCCCCTTTTGATGATGTCAAAAAGGGGGAGAGTTATTTTGGGAGAGTTATATTGTGTTTGGTTTGTGCTTGTGTTTGGATATTTTGTGATGGACATGTAGTATTTGTTGTTGGGACATGTAGTATTTATTTGCTTTGGAGACATGTATTTTTTTATGTGTTGTGGACATGGTTATCTTTTGTTTTTATGTATCTCTTATCTATGTCATGTATGAACTCATTTCCTTCATCTATTCTATGACATGAGTATTTGGTATTATGTGTTGGCATGGAAATATGGTGTTTACCATTTACATATGTTTTCCTATATATGCATGTGTTGAGGGGGAGCTTCATTTGAAGTCTCTACCAAAATATTTTGTGATAACTACATATGTTTTGCCATCATCAAAAAGGGGGAGATTGTTGGGCCAAAGGCCATTATCCCAGTTATTTTGATGATAACAAAACATATTTAGTTATGTATTTAATATTTTTGTTTAAAGGATTTCAATTTCAAGAACAGGTTTTTGACGGCTCCGCTAAAAGACTCACAAGTTTGGACGCCGCAAAAATGAAGATTCCTAAGCTATGCACAACTAGGATGCTTCGGGATCAAGATGATGATGTGAAGATCGAGACAAGATCAAGAAGACAAAGAAAACAAGATTTGTATTTTTATTTTTATTTTAGAAATTTTGTCAAAGCTAGATATTAGAAGTAGAGCTATGGGATTATCACACACACACCTTTTAGTTAGGTTCATGGCTTCAAAAAGATTTTCAAATTCCATTTCTAACTTAGTTCTAAAGAGAACATTTTTTGGAAATAAGATTTTTAGAAAACAATAGTTTTGGAAAAACAATTTTATGGAAAAATAAGTTTCTATCAAAGGATTTTTATCAAACTATTTTAACATGATAGAAGTATGACATATGCTCATACTCTATGTTTTACAAGTTCCAAATTTAACCCAAGACCTAAAACCAAAACCCCAATTTCTGGTTCTGGAAGTTCTGTTTTTCAGAACTCACAGTAACCGGTCGACCGGCCCGGTCGACCGATGTGCACAATACTGTGCACGTCTATATCAGTCGACCGACCCGGTCGACCGATGCACTTGTGTGTTCTCGGGATCTTTCGGTCGACCGACCCGGTCGACCGGACAGCCCCAACGGTCACATTTTTGACCGTTGGCGGTCGACCGACCCGGTCGACCGGGCTCTGTCAAAAGTTCTGACAGATCCAACAGCTATTTTTTTCTGGCTGATTCTCTTTTGGGATTTGATTCCAACGGATTTCTTAGGATGTTTTTGACCCCTATAAATAGGAGGTCACTTCAATTGATATAACTAACAATTTTTAGAGCCATCAAGAATATTTTTACAAGAGATTTCTAAAGATTTCCAAGCTCTTCCTTTTAGACAAGATTTTCTCTCAAAAGCCAAAATTCCAATCACCCATCTTGAAGCCTACATCTCTACTTCTCTCTAGCTTAGCACTACACAATCCCATATATCTACATCTACATATTTGGTTCTAGGATTGTGCTTAGTGAGCTTTTGTAAAGTGATCAAGTGTTGATCACTCTTTTCTTACTTGAGTGAAGTTGTAGAGGCATCGGCCTCAAGGCGAGCTAGTGTGCTCAAGATGGTGTTGCGGCATCACGAGAGACGGACAAGTGTGTCCTTGTATTGTTGATCCAGTGGGATCCTCAATAGTGGAAATCCTTCAAGTGTGAAGGCGGGACGTAGAGCGTGGCTCGAACCTCGGAAACACATCCTTGCGTTTGCGTTTGCTCGAATTTTCTCTCAACTCTACTCCTTTTAATTCTTGCACATTTATTGTTATATTTATTGCAAGTTTATATTTGTGCTATTTGTGTGTTAAATTTTAAATTCCGCATTATTGCCATAATTCATATAGCCATCACCTATTCACCCCCCCTCTAGGTGATTTCAGAACGACCTCAGCCCATTTGGAGAAGTAATCGGTTATTGCCAAAATAAACCGATGCCCTTTTGATGATGGAGGGCTGATAGGGCCGACCACATCCATCCCCCACATTTCAAATGGCCAGGTAGAGGTTGTAGAGTGAAGGTATCCTGGTGCTTAATGGATGAAATCCCCATGTACTTGACAGGCGTGACATCTTTTGGCATAAGTGACAGCGTCAGCAATCATCTTGGGCCAGTAATATCCCAACCTTTGGAGTCGATATGCAAGTTTTGGGCCAGGTTGATGGGCTCCACACATGCCGTCATGGGCTTCTTTCAATACCTCCTGTGCCTCTTTTTGTGAAAGGCAGCGAAGTAAGATCCCGTCATGCGATCGACGATACAGTGTTCGCGTAATCGCATTATAGTTGTATTTGGGGCTTTCCTTCGAATGGCAGCCTCTTCCTTGGTGTCCTCAGGCAAGATGCCATACAGGACATAATCGATGTAAGGGAATCGCCAGTCTCTAGGCTCTGGACCGATTGACAATTCCAGCGCTTCTTTATTTTGAGAATCCCCTGTTAGCTCCTGGTAATCCTCAGGAGCAATTCTCAGGCAATACAGGTCGTGGCTGTAGACAAATACCTTCTCTACAGCTCCAGCTAGAAGAGCTAAAGAGGCAGCGAGGGATGCCAGTGCATCTACATGCGCATTTTGCCTGCACGGTACATGGTCGATGTAGAAGTTTGTAAACTTCCCAGCCATGTGGACAATCGCGTTGTAATAGGGTACTAGGTCTTCATGTCTGACTTCGTACTCCCCGCGAACCTGGCTGACGATGAGTTTGGAATCACCATATGCTTCGAGATTTTTAACTCCAATCTCATCGGCGAGTTGCATCCCAATCAAAAGAGCATTGTACTCCGCCACATTGTTGGAACAAGGTTCGGTCAATGAGACAGCTCGAGGAATCATATAGTTCTGCGGGGAGACGAGTACTACTCCTACTCCTGCGACTATGTGTCCTTTTGGGCTTGTTCTCGATGCACCGTCAAAGAAAAGTTGCCACACTTGCCTTTCGAAGGATGTCTGAGTCTGGCAAGCTTCAGCGACCTCATTTGGGAGATCCTCGTAAAGTTTGGCTGCCCTCGGATCTGGATGCTGAGCTAGAAAATCCGCCACTTCTTGTCCTTTAATGACCTTCTGTGGTAAAAAGTGCATTTCATATTGAGATAACAATATGGCCCATTTTGCCAGTCGGCCATTTAGCGATGAAGGCTTTGTCATGAGTAACCTCAAGGGGTTGACTTTTGATATGACATTTATGGTTTGACCTGCCAGATAGTGTCGCATTTTCTGAATGGCGAACACCAGTGCCAAACATTCCTTCTCGATCGGGTTGTACCGATGTTCAGCTCCGATCATTGTTCTACTCAGATAGTAGATCGCTTGTTCTCGTCCTTGATCATCATTCTGAGCTAGTAGAGCTCCCAAAGAATGATCCATTGCTCGGACGTATACCAGGAAAGGTTTTCCGGATATCGGAGCTGCAAGGACTGGTGGTTGTGTGAGGTATTGCTTGATTTCCTCAAATGCTTGTTGGCAAGCGTCGTCCCAAATGACGAAACACCCTTCTTCATTAGCTTAGCGAAGGGTTGGCATCTTTCGGAGAGATTTGAGATAAACCTGCGGATGTATGCCAATCGTCCTTGCAATCCCCTGAGTTCCTTGAGATTCTTTGGGGGTTGCATCTCCTGGATAGCGCGAATCTTTTTCGGATCTAAATGAATTCCTGTGGAAGTCACTACAAACCCTAGGAACTTGCCGTTGGCCACCCCCAGGAAGGATTGGTAGGGTTCATCTTCAACTGATGGGCCCGCATGATGTCGAAGATAACCTTTAGATCAGTGATATGATCACCTTTAGCGAGGCTTTTTACCGCAATGTCATCAACATAGCATTCCACTGTTTGCGCATTTGCTGATGAAATTGGTATTCATGGCCTTTGATATGTGGCCCCTGCATTCTTCAATCCGAAGGGCATGACGGTGTAGCAGTAGACCCATAGGGTGTTCTGAAGGAGGTGTGCTTTTCGTCATCAGGATACATTTTGATTGATTATATCCTGAGAATCCGTCCATGAAGGACATTCGTTCGAATCCCACAAGTATTGTCAATCATGACGTCTGTGGTTGGCAGTGGGAATTCATCTTTGGGACAAGCCTCATTTAGATCACGGAAGTCGATGCAGATCTGGATCTTTCCGTTTTTCTTAGCAAACGGGGACGATGTTGGCTACCAATCGGGATGTTCTCTTCCTGATTGAAGCCAGAATCTATGAGCCTTCTGACTTCTGATTGAATTGCCTCCATTATTTCTGGCGGAACCGTCGCTGTGTTGTTTGACAGGCTTTACGTCCGGATTGATGTTGAGGCGGTGCAAGCCACTTGTGGATCAAGTCCAGGCATGTCTTCGTAATTCCAAGCGAAGAC
>JAVJIF010016409.1:0-63429 GCA_038442645.1 Agave tequilana
TTGACAAAAAGGGGGAGAAATATTTGGAGTTTTATATATATATGTATATTTATGTTTTTGCATATATTAAGTTTAATATAGTTTAATGTATGTTAATTGGTATCTAGAGCATCTAGATAATGTTTATTTGTTAATTGGTATCTAGAGCATGCTTTGCTTTGAATATTTCATTGGTATCTAGAACTTTATTGTTTATGCATATTTATGCATTCATGTTTAAGAGCCTTCATTGCATATATTATGTTTATTTGTCTATGCATGAGTTAAGGGGGAGCTTCTTTGAAGCTTAACTTTAATCCATGCATATATAACTCCATGAGTTTTGTCATCATCAAAAAAGGGGAGATTGTTGGCCCAAAGGCCTTCCACCCTAGTTTTGATGATGATTAACTCATGTAGTTATGTTTACTAATTATCTTGTGTTGTTTAAGTTTCAGATCATTAACCAAGATATTAGTTGGTGATTAGCTTCAACAAGGAGTTTAGAAGCTTTTCATGATGATTCCAGGGCCAAAGCTTCAAGATCACACATTGCCTAGCCCATGGATGGAGTTTTGGAGCAAGTCTTCTTGATGACACAAAGACTTAGGTATCCTAGTTTAAATAGTGTGTTTTAGATCCATTTGTAAAGCTTAGTATAGTTGATATGCTCAAGTGCACAAACACACACGTTTTTGCGTTTTGGATTTGGTTTTCATGAATAGTAGATCAAAACAAGTTTACTTTATTTCTATGTATATTAGATATGTTCTAGATATACATACATGCTTTAAAGTTGCTAGACAAACTTATTTTGACTATCCTATTTATGTTTTGGAAAAATCTAGTTTGACAAAAATACAAGTTTTGTTTTTGATAAAATTTGCAAGACACAAAATTGATTTGAATATGTTGATATATGTCTTGAAATTTTATCACAAGTTTGTTTATCAAAGTAAAATGATAAAACAATTTTTATGGTATTTTTAAAAGAGATAAAAGATTTTTATAAAATATTTTTCCCAAAATTTCTGACTTTGTTGTGCTGACAGGCTGGTCGGTCGACCGGGATGGTCGACCGCACCAAGGGCCGGTCGACACGTCGGGTCGACCGACGTGCACAGAATGTGCACGTCTGGAAGGCACAAACACGGTCGACCGGGACGGTCGACCGGAACGAGAGCAGAGCTCTCTGTTTGTTTGGGTCGACCGGGCCGGTCGACCGCAGTTGCCCAACGGTCATAATTCTAACCGTTGGCGGTCGACCGGGCCGGTCGACCGCTGCCTGTCAGAGCTGCCAGCTCAGCTCTAACGGCTAGTTTCTGTTTTGGCCTATATAAACCCCAACTCTTTAGGGATTTTGGCCAAGTTTTTCAAGAGAAAATATTTTAGTTTTCTGAAGTGTTTAAAAGAGTTTTAAAAAGAGTTTTTGGGCTTTAAAACTTTCAATCTTTATTGTTTTAGGTTTTTGGAAAAATCAAAGAAAAGAGTATTTTGGGAGATTTGTCTTGGTTTTCATTCTATATCTTTTGCAAGAATTTTCCCAAGTGTTTTTCTTTGTTGCTTGTTTTCCAAACACCTAGTTTCCACACTTGAGCTATCATACTATCCTAATCTATTAGGATCTTGTTTTTGTGAAAAAAAGAAAAGGAAAGAGGTTTGTGGTTGAAAGAGACCACCTATTGTAAACCCTTGATTTCTTGGTTGCTCCCTCTTTGGTAGAGGTTGAGGTTGTGTAATTGGGTTGTTGGTTTGCTCCCTCTAGTGAGAGGTGGAGATTTGGTTGTAAACCTCTTCGGTAGAGGTGTTGGTTGTTGGTTGTTGTATTGGCTACGGGCCTACCCCTCGGTTGTGAGGTGGTTGTTTGAGAGAGGAGTTTGGTACTCCTAGTGTTGTAACAAATCCTCTTCGGTAGAGGTTCCCTCGGTGGGAGATAGTGGATTGGAAATCCTACACGGTGGTGTAGGCGGGGATGTAGAGCTAGGGGCTCGAACCTCGAAACATATCTTGTCTTAGCGATTGATCCATTGTCTCTCTAACTCCCTCTCTCATTTATTTGTGCAAAGCATCATTCATAACATCATATCATAATTACTTGTGTTGAGCATAATTCATATTGTCATATCATATCTATTTGCTTGTGTTGTGCCTTGCATATTTCATATTGCTATATCTTGTATATGCTTGGTTGTTTGTGTGTGCCTCACTTGTACCTAATCAACAAGAGCTTCACATAGCACCTCAACCCATTCAAGGGGAATCAAGAGGAGTTAGTCCAGAGCCCTTCACGGGGAATTCGGCTACACTTGTTGATTGTACTAAGTGTGTTGCAAGATTTGCATTAGCTTTCGCATTTAGCGCACATAGTATTGCATTTAGTTCTAGATTAACACTTACACCTATTCACCCCCCCTCTAGGTGTTTTTCAATGATTCTGTTGAGTTCTCTTCATGCTGAGGACTACGAGACACTCGTCCTCACTCTAATCAACGGTAAACAATCCTTAGTTATAATGAAGTTTTTTCCGTTCTTGTAAATCATGAATTGAGAAACAAGGACAAAGAGTCCTCCAATGGTACATAGGCAGAAGTGCTAACTATAAGAGATAGGAGTTTCAGTCAAAAAGGCAAAGGTGATCAAGATAGATTAAAGTCCAGAGCCAATTTCAGAGATCTGAAGAAAAATTAGTGTGCCTTTTGCAAAGAGTTTGGATACTAGAAGGTTGATTGTCGGGGTTAAAGATAAGAAAGAGTCGAAACCCGAGGCAATTCTCGGACATATGGTTGGTACACAAGCTGGTGGTACTTCACATGCCAGTGGATTGGACTCAGCTCAATGTTATTTTCGTTCTTAGTCACTACTCTTACTGTAGGCTACTCAGGTGATTCTAAGTGGTTACTAGATATAAGTGCTACATATCATGTGTATCCCAATAGGGATTGATTTCTAGCTTTAAGAAGCTAGACGGTTGTTCCATTGTCATGGGTGATGAGCGTCTATGTAACATGAAAGAGTAGGTACAATTCCTATCAAGATGATTGATGGGATGGTGCGGGAATGGAGAGAAGTGAGGTATGTACCTCAATTGAAGAAAAATCTTATCTCTATTGGTGTCATAGAAGCATTGGGTCTTGAGATATCTATTGGTGTCTTACTATGATTTGCAATTGTTTTAGTTAATTATTCTTTCAGGATATTGACCTTTGCTGGAGTGTTTATTGGTGATATATGTGATTTTGTTTTACTTCTTATTGTCAGTGAAAGTGTCTGGTAACTGGTTCACAATACTTTATAAAAGAATAATTGAACTTCAAGTTCACATTGATTAGTACAAGGATCAAGATGAGACAAAGTTATAGTTTTTCAAGAAATTTTACATTGTTCTTCAGTCTCTGACCTTTCTCCTCCTGATGGCGGGAATGTTGTCTAATCAAAATGACAATTCGCAAATATCATGCTTTAAAAATATCACCCGTCAAGATTTCAAGGTATTTTATCATGGATGGTGAATCAAAACCAACATAAATACCAAGCCTTCATTGGGGAACCATTTTGGTACGTTGAGGGGTGCAATTGGGACATACACAGCACAACTAAAAACTCACAAGTGACTAATATTTGGAGGTTGACATAAAGCCAATTGTAAAGGTGAGTGCTTGTGTAAGCGGAAGGTTTGATGCAGATTAATGCAGCAGCATGTAATATTGCATGACCCCAAGCAGAGATATAAAGCTTTGTTCTCATAAGTAAAGCCTAAAAATCAACTGAAGTCTTTTGATAAAAGATTCTGTTAAGCTATTTTGGGTGTGAACATGATGAACATGATGTTCAATAGTAATTCCTAGAGATAAGCAAAAATCATCAAAAACTCATGAAGATCAAGACGAATTAACTTGATCGGATAAATCAGGGAATTGTACTCGTAATTGAATAATTTGAGAAAGTAATTTAGCAAGTGCAACATTACGAAAAGAAAGCAAATAAACATGTGACCATCTAGTGGAAGCATTAATAAAACCATGAAATAACTAAAAGATCCAGAAGTGGATGAATTGGTCCACATATATCCCCTTGAGTTCATTATAAAATGTTTGGGATTTCATTGGTATTTTAGAAGGTGATAGCTTAATAATCAATTTACCCTGAAAACAAGTGGTTCATGAATAATTTCCCGGTAAAAGAACTTTCTGGCTCTTAGCGTATGTTCATATGAACTTTCAATTATTCTCCGCATTATAATTGCCCTTGGGTGACCCAATCGATCATGCCAAAGTATGAAGTTCTTTGAATCAGAGAACTTATGGTTCATTACAACATGTGATTTGACTATTCTTATTGTTGTATGGTATAACCCAGATGAGAGTGCAGGGAGCTTCTCCAAAATATGCTTCTGGCTGAAATGACAGAGGTAATGCAAAGATATTCAATATTAGATTTTTTTGTGGTTTCAATGTGATATCCATTGTGGTAGATATCTTTAAAATCACGAAAATTTCTTCTGAAATTGCTAGAATATAATGCTTTACTAATAAATAATTTTGTCCCTTCAGGTAACATGATGTTTGCTCTTTCAGAGCCTTCAATTAAATTTGAGGTACCTGATATTATATTTAAATTGGATTCTTCTAAAGTTAAGCCTGTAAATAAATCTTATCTCAAAGGATAGTGTGTGCTATTGCACTGTCTGCAAGATACATGTCTTCGCCACTCATCTTGAAGTTCTAACAAAAATAAATTGATGACAAGCAGACAAACTATTTTATTTTAGTAATAAAATAAGAAAACAAAGAAATGAGACATAAATAACATGATAGCACTATAAACATGAGCAAGACAACATGATAGCAGTGCAAACATAATAAAATAATGATGACTCATTCCACACCTATAACAAGCCTCTTCAAATTGATGATGAGCCTTAGCTTGCTTATTCTTCTCTTTTCTTGTTTTGCCTCAATATTTGTCCACTTCTGGTGCCACGATGTGTTTTTATAGGGAATATTTGGAGCATAGTGATTATGACTACCACCACAGAACTTGCCACAACCCCATGCACATCAATGTCCACGGCCATATTTGTGGGATGATGCTGCATTTACGTTGGGGAATGCAGTTCCATTCACTTCACGGAATGATTTAGATCTTTTTGGATGTAAATTGTGTTTTTTTATCAAAAACTCATTATTTTGTTTTGTAACCAAAAGATATGCAATAAATTCAAAATATTTCTTAAATTTTTGTTCTCGATATTACTGTTGCAGGAGCAAATTTGAGGCATAAAAAGTAGAATAAGTCTTTTCTAACATATCTTCTTCAGTTATGTTTTCTCCATATAATTTTAGCTTGGATCTAAATTTTTGAATCCTGCAACTTCAGGCGCATCCATTCATACCAAGCTTTTGGTAAAATTACAGTTTTGTGATAGTCATTTCTCTTCAAAGAGTCAAAATGATCGTTTACCATGAGATACTCAGTTTTCATTCTTTCATTAATTAATATGATAGAAAAGGAAGATTAGAGCCTTATATCCTGCTGGGATGCTTTGATTTTTTTTAGTTCTCTCTCCAAGTAGATCCTGTTGGGATGCTTTGTTTTTTTCTTTAATTTTCTTTTCAAGCTTCTTAGCCTTGAGAAGTATCTCAACGTCATAGAACTTCGGGTTCTATTTAGTAAAACTCCAGGTTCCATTTTGTAAAACTTAATGTCACGTTTCGCTTCTCAAAATACGCTGGAGCGGAGATGCAAAGGAGTCGGTGATGCTTATACGCAAGGAGAATACCCCATGTATACGCGCTTAGCTTTATGGAACGTGAACAAGCTATATAAATCTACTATAATAAATTATGATCATTGTAATAATACATATAAAATCTACACATGATAATATAAGAAAACATAAATGGAATGACAACTGAGTCTGATATATGAGAATCAAAGAAACTACTAGAATAAAAGAGTGGCAAGAATACTGATGATCAAGCAAAGAGAAACTCTGACTTCTTGCAATGCATACGATCTCCTCAAACACCTGGTCAATAGAATAAAATATCCTATCTGGATGCACAAATTCAGGGTTATCAAAAAGTAACCTAATGAGTGTGTAAAATGAGAGAAATGTGCACGTGTATAAATACGTGTAAACATACTACAACACTATTATATAAATACTGGATAAAACTAAAATGAAAACACAGTATAAAATATATCATAAACTGTAAATAAGAGATTATCATCACTGTAAGATAACTTCTGATGTTAAATATGTGTAGCCTTGCATTTGTCTCTAATCTGTTGATTATTATTAACCTAACTAATGTGGTACTTAGCTAAGTCTCATACCCCAATTATTTTTTCACATATCAAACAATGTTAGCCTTGTTGTAACTGCCTGCTAATGGAGTGCATGTGTTTTGGAAGGGTACCGTACATATCCGGTACCACGGTCTAACACCCCTGGCGCTGAATCAGGACATGTCGCAAAGCCCAAATAATAAGATCACAGCCCCACATAAAAAGACAACTGTGTGGCGTCGTAGTCCGGGCATAACCCTAACAACTGATAACTGACAACTGCATAACCTAACAACTAATATCTTGGTTAATGATCTGAAACTTAAACAACAAAAGATTATTAGTAAACATAACTACATGAGTTAATCATCATCAAAACTAGGGTGGAAGGCCTTTGGGCCAACAACCAAGACCCGACAAGCCAACGCAACGCGCCCCAGAGTCGTCTTCTCATCCGAAAAGAAGAGATACTTAGGCAACGGAAGTCAAGTACCTTCAAAGACCCAGATACTATTTATATCACAGGATGTTGGGGAACTTTATCAAGAATTACTACATCTTTAAAGATGTGCTTCAGGCTCTGATCAATGCGGAAGTATTAAAGCTCCGTCCAGAATAAAAGAAGGTGACGGCCAACATAACAGCCTCATCACCTATTCAATTCAGACGGAACCTACCGCTAGCACCAATCGGAATAGTTCCCATCTCAAAAAGGGTACTAAGAGTGATCAATACTGCTCCTTACAACCAAAAAGAGAAAGGCCTCATTCCAGTGCCTACTCCTCAGAGGAAACAATGTAGGTCCACTCTGACATTGTTCAAAGCCAGCAATAGACGACTATCACAAACAGGAAGTCCAAAGGTAATGCCAAAGCATCCTCCAACAATGTGATGAGTATCTCTACAAGAGAAGCCGAGAAAGATGTCGTCTCCCTTACTAGATTAGGAGACGAGAAATCCTCCTTTGCTGCTGACACGGGCACACCTCCCACATCAAAGACTCGATCTGGCAAGCAGTACCTGAAACAGTACGATAAGCTGATGGTAAACGCCCCATAACCAGCTGAGGAAACAAACGAGCAGTCCACGAAGCCATCCGTGAAAAATCAGAAAGAGCTTCGGTATGTCAAAGCTCTTCAGAAAAATGGTGTGGGACATTTAACTCCTTACATTTTGATTTCTTGACTCAATTAGCTAACATCCCTTCTCGAATCACACTCTATGAGCTCCTAAGGCTTTCTAAGTCCACAAGGGATACTTTAAGAGAAGCATTAGTAGATTCAGGGATTTTCGCGACCCAGATTCCTGCTATATGTGAAGAGGAAAATGGTAACCATTGACACCATACCTCGAAGCAAATTTCCTGCATCATCTTTACCCCAGAAGATATGCAAGTTAAAGAGAAACATGATAGACCCCCTGTATTACACAGGGTATATCGGATCATCTAAAGTGAGCCGTATTCAGGTTAATCCAGAATCCGCGTTAAGCATCATGCCTTACAGGGCCATGCAACATTTTGGGAATCCCTACCCACCGGTTAAGCACTACTCAGACAACTATTTATGGCTTCAACACCAATGGTACGCACCCGATGGGGAAAATCAAACTCAGGTGTCAAATTGGGGACTTGAAAGCTGAGGTGACATGTTATGTCATTGACGCTGACACCTCATACATTCTGCTGCTGAGATGACCTTGGATTCACTGCAACGCTATCGTCCCATTCACTCTTCATCAAGTAATGAAATATGTTGGTGAAGATAAAAAAGTAAGAACGTTGATTGTCGAAAGGCATCTGTTCTAAAAAGTTGAGAATTATTTTACTGGTTCCCTCCTTTATCAGGAGACTCTTGAGGTTGATGAGAATCCACATCTGGAAGAACCCGACTCTGGCAATGAAGCAGATACAGAGCCAGAAGAAGACGAGTGTCTTTGGGAAATAAATCCCCTTATAACGGGCATTGATAAGTTCGATTTTGTTACCACCGCCAATGTTGAAGGCTAGTGATTTATTAATAAAAATTTAGATCTGGCTTACCTTATTTGCTTCAGATTCTATACCTTCAGACACTAGTAGTGACGTAGGCAGTGATTCTTGATCAGCAAGGAATGCTTTGACATCATTGCGCGCATAAATAAAGTCATCTCTCCTGGTACGCAAAAAGTTTGGAGGTGCATACAATACTCTCTTTAAAGTACCAGCCAAGCGAAAGGGTCAAAAACCGATTCTAGTCGGGCGGATCGAAACTGAGCCCGTAACTTATGAAAGCTCAGGGGTTAATTTTGAGTCTCCACAATTCTTCCATTATATACAAAAGTCACATCACATGATAGAAGGAATGGGGTATGATTTTATCAAGGAATCAGGTCTTAATTTTGGCAAAGAAAATGAGCACTACTTCATTCATTTGTACCAAAAGGTAAAGACCCCGATTACTACCACAAGACCTGAAGAGGATTCACTTATGTAACTACAACAGTCTCATCAGATTCTGAATCTGAAAAAGAGGTCTATCATGACAGCTCATCAGCAACGTCGTTGTGGGACTCAGATGTCAGTGTCGGCAATTTTTTTGAAAGTCTCTCAGTGAATATGGTATCAACCAGCCATTTGGAAGATGATGGAGAAGATACCTTTAAATCTGAAGAATTAATCCAGTCGAACTCTGATCCATGGATTAAACACTTAAATACTCTTCAGGATATACACTTTGAACAATGCGAACCACTCATTGAGGTTAAAGTGATTATGATAAATCTTGGAGATGAGGCTAACCCCAAGCCCATCTTCATTAGTGAGAGCTTATCACCTTCCAAGAAAGAAGACCTAATACAGCTCATATGAGAGTATATAGATGTCTTTACTTGAAATTACAAGGACATGCCCAGGCTCGATCCCCAGATTGCTATGCATCATCTCAACATCAAGCCGGACTCCAAACCATTCAAACAGCAGCAATGATGGTTTCGTCTCGAGATCATGGAAGCAATCGAATCAGAAGTCAAAAAACTCATAGCTCTGATTTCATTAGGGAAGAGCAACATCCTAATTGGGTGGCCAATATCGTTCTTGTTCTCAAAAAGAATGAAAAGATTTGGATTTGCATCGACTACCTTGATCTAAATGTCGCTTGCCCTAAAGACGAATTCTCTCTCCCGATCATGGATGTTATGATTCACAATACATGCAGTTTTGAGAGGATGTCTTTTATAGATGGCTTCTCAGGGTATAATCAAATAAAGATGTACCTTGAAGATGAAAAACACACATCTTTCAGGACGCCTTTGGGAGTATACTGCTACACAGTAATGCCTTTTGGTTTGAAGAACCCTGGTGCGACATATCACCATGCCATGAATGTGATCTTCCATGAGCATATAAGTAAGACCGTAGAATGCTATGTTGATGATATCACCGTGAAAAGTCACGAAAAAGGCGATCATCTCGCAGACCTGAAAAGAGTGTTCGACATCATATGGGATCACCAGTTGAAGATAAACCCGACTAAACCCTTCCTGGGGGTAGCCAGTTGCAAATTCTTTAGATTTGTTGTTATATTCAAAAGAATTCATCTGGATCCAGAGAAAATCCGCGCTGTCCAAAAATACAACCTCTGAGAAATCTCAAGGAACTCAGGGGTTTACAGGGATAACTAGCATATATCCAGAGATTTATATCAAATCTTTCAGGATGCTACCAACCCTTCACCAAATTAATGAAGAAGGGAGTCTCAATTGTTTGGGACAATGCTTGCTAAGAAGCATTCAAAGAGATCAAGGAGTATCTCACACACCCACCTATTCTGGTAGCTCCAATATCAGGAAAACCTTTTTTGTTATATGTTCGAGCAATGAATCATTTCTTGGGAGTTTTATTAGCTCAAAACAATGATCAAAACTATGAACAGGAAATCTATTATTTAAGTAGAACAATGATTGAGGCGGAGCACTGTTACAACCTAATCGAGATGGAATGCTTAGTGTTAGTCTTCGTTGTCCAGGAGATGCGACACTACCCTATAAGGCAATGCATCTCCAGAGTTAATCCCTTACGATTGCTTATGATAAGACCATCTTCACTGAATTGTAGGTTAGCAAAATAGGCCATATTGCTCTCATAATACGAAATGCAATTCATACCACAAAAGGCGATCAAAGAGCAAGTTGTTGCAGATTTCCTGACCGATCATCTAGTTCTAGGAACTTCAAAACTTTATGACGATCACCTAGACGAGATTGTAGAAGTTAACATGATCAACACCTCCTCCGAAGAACAAGTGTGACAACTATTCTTTGATAGAGTATCAAGGACAAGTCTCGAGGAAAATATCATCACATATGTGGGGGTAGTACTTATCTCCCAACATAACTATGTGATCCCTTGTGCATTCTCATTAACTGAGCCGTGTTCTAACAATATTTCGGAATACAATACTCTCTTGATCGGAATGCAACTTACAGAAGAGATTGGAGTCAAAATCTCAAGCATAAAGTGATTCAAAGCTCATCATCAACTAGGTTCGCGGGGGGTACGAAGTCTAACATGAAGACTCGGTGCCCTATCACAACACGACCATTGTCATGGTAGAGAAGTTTGAACTTCTATATTGACCATGTACCGCGGCAGCAAAATGCGCATGCAGATGCACTGGCATCTCTCGCCGCTTAATTGGCCCTTCCAGCCGGAGCCACGGAGAGAGTGCTTATCTACAATCACGACTTGTATTGTTGCAAATTCATCTTTGAAGACAGTAGAACTCCAAGATGAGACCTTCAAGTTAAAGAGATTTTTGAGACTTCGACAAGTCTCGAACCTAAGGATTGGTGATTCTCTTACATTGACTTCATCTTATATGGAATATTGCCTATGACCCCAAGGAGCCAGCTGTCATCAGAAGAAAAGCCCTCGATTCTATTATAATGTGATCATGTGAATATTGTATTACCGATTGTACGATGGAATCCTACTCCAATACCTTTCATATATAGAGGCACAGGAGGCGCTCAAAGAAGCTCATGAAGGTGTGTGTGGAGCTCACTAACCCGGACATAAGCTCTGAGACTGGCTCAGAAGACTTGGCTATTACTAGTTGAAGATGATCCCTGACGCCATCGCCTATACAAGTGATGCTATGCCTGTTAGATCCACAAAGACTTCGTCCATTAAGCACCAGGACAACTTCATCTAACAACCTCCTTATGGCCATTCGAGATATGGGGAATGGATGTTATTGAAACCATCAGTCCCCCAATATCTAAAGGATATCACATCATCTTGGCCATAATGGATTACTTCTCTAAATAGGCAAAAGTTATTCCCCTGAAGAAAGTAAAAACACCAAATATGATCAAGTTCATCAAGCATCACGTGCTCTACCACCTTTGTGTACCCCGACGAATCATCCACGATAATGGACCCCAATTCGTCAGCCAAACATTTTAGAGGTTCTGTAATAAATTTAGAATCCAAAGTACGTCATGAATGTCATACTATCCAACTGCTAATGGCTTTACAGAAGCTTTTAACAAAACAATTGGAAAGCTTTTCAAGAAGTTTGTCTCGAAAAGTCAACGCGACTGGGACGACAAATTAGGTAAATGCCTATGGGCTTATTGCACAACGGTGAGAACCCTGACAATGGCCACACTATTTTTCTTAGTGTACGGATGTTAAGTTGTACTCCCACTGGAGATTTAGATCTCATCTCTGTGAGTTGCCTTGACAACCAGGATGGCAAACGAGGAGAAGCATCGACTGCGTCTCCAAGAGTTGGAAGCTTTAGACAACAAACATCTACAAGCCCAATATCAAATCAAGCTCTATGAAGTCTGAATTTCTAGAGATTTCAATAAGAAAGTCAGAGAATGAATTCCCAAAAAGACGACCTTGTTTTAGCCGTCAAAAGACCCATGGTTATGACATGTAAGACAAGAGAAAAATTCCAATCTAAATGGGAAGGACCATTTGTGGTAAAATCAGTCTACTCAAATAGAGTATATCGCCTCATAACTCCGGACAGCGATACGCTCATAATGGCTCTCAATGGCAGGTTCTTGAAGAAATACTATTCTTAATAGGACTCTTCTCATGATCATGTTAATAATAGACCTCTGATCAAAGTCTCACCCTGATCAATCAGATGAATTAGGGTTTGAGATTTAAGATGTCTGAAAGAGCGCCAACAAAGAGCTTCTTTCTTCGACCGATCACTTCACGGTCGATCGATGCCAAGCCGACCGAACATAATACATGATGTAAACATTGAAGAAAGGACAAAGGCAAAATGTCAAGTTTTAGCCTTGTCACTCTTCTCTAGTATATCTACGCACATCCAACACCTCTGACGGCGAAAGGATAGAGGAAATTGTTGGCGTTTAAGCCCAAAAAAATTCTCGACAACTTATCATGCTGAGGGGAATAGCATGACTAGCCCAACTCAAACGACAGTTGGTAAAAGCATACCAAATCTGTTGATAGCTGAAGGCTTGCTAAAACTCTTAAGGGAGCTGATCCCACCTTCCCCTCCAAAATTCCTTACCAATTCTTATCCATGGACTGGTAAAACTACAAAAGGCTGTAATTATTTTCCCAGCGAAATAATCATAGATCAAACTTGTCAAGTTAACTTTATACCTCTGGCATATCCCGCTGTTAAATTAAAATTATACCTCTAATAGTGACTCCCCCAATGTTTCCAGCGGATAAAAATTTCACTTGTCAATTCTTTTCAATAGAATGACGAGTCTACAAAATTGCTCATATCGTAAAAACTCTCGGTTAAGTTAAAAACTACACCTCTGACCAAAATTTCACTTATCTATTCTCTTCAATAGAATGACGAGCCTACAATTGCTCAAATCACAAAAATTCTTGGTCAAGCTAACACTACACCTCTAACTCAAATTGCTCATATCGCAATATGAATCCTTGTCAAGTTAGCATTATACCTATGACAGTGATTCTCGCGATTTTCATACCGAGAACGAGAAATTTGATGCTAAGCTTAAATATCACACCTCTAGCATCCATTTCATTGTCAAGTTAAATACTACACTTATGACAATGATCTTCCCTCGAGCTTTCTCATCAAAACCGAGATGTCAAATGATAAGTTAATATCACACCTCTAGCATTTATCTCGATGTCAAGTTAACACTAAATTTATGACAGTGTTTCTCAGTTTTCTCAATGAAAACGGGATCTCCTAAATGCTAAGTTAATATCATACTTCTAGCATTCTCCTCCTTGTCAAGTTAATATCACACTTCTAACAATTTAATTTGCTTTCATTTGCAAATCCTAGCCCGTCACATTAGCATTACACATCTTACGGTAAAAATTTTCATAAATCTCCAGTGGATTTAACTCCACTTGTTATTCTCATTAATAGGATAGCAAATCCAAAAAATTCGTTCAAATCACGAATTCAACTTCTGTCAAGTTAACATCACACCTCTGACAGTAAGCTTTTAAATTCCTTGACGGAATTTTCAAACTTTGAGTTTCTATGTTAATCGTCACCTCTAGCAATAAAAAGCAATCGATTTCATTTGTCTGATTTTCAAAACACAAAAAAAGAAAAAGAAAATTAAGATAAGATGAAGGCAAAATTGTCACTTTTATTTATATTAAAAATAAAAAGCGATGCAGACACTCTCTTGTTTATAAGATGGAGTGTTTAAAAAAAAGGGAACAGGAAGTCATTCTTGCTCAGGAGAGACTGTATTTGCTCCTTGAGATGTTGGATATCCCTTCACCATGCCTTTTTCGACCGTAGCTAGGGCTTGGACTTGTAACTTTTCTTTTGACAAAAGCTTCTTTGCAGTGAGCTACATGTTTAAGAAATTTCTTCAGTGGAAACTGGCTTCGTGATCCGATTGTTCTACTTGCAGAACAATGGTGTTCCTCTCTTCTTGAAAATAATGGTATTCCTTGAGGTCGAAATGCAGTGGAACATTCTGATTCCACCCGACCAACTGGCATGAAAATCCTCCTCCCTCACAAGACCGCAATCCTTCACTTAATGGGAGATTTTGCCACCAGAAAGTCATCCAATGTGCATGGATTCTGTGTTACTGTCACTTCTTTGAAAAAGATTAGTGAAGGGAGGATCCGAGACCACACTGGTAATGTTCCCTTTCCCGTTACTTCAAATGCATAATGCTAGTTGTTGTCGCTTCCCTTAACAAGATTGGTGAAGGGAGGATCCGAGACCATACTGATCCCCCTCGCCCTCTTCGATACCATCTCTGAAGAGAAGCTCTTACTTCCTAAGCAGTTGCCGATCAAACAAACTTATTATTTCCTATTTACTTCAATGAATGCAGTGATCGTCTTTCACAGGTTGAAGGTGATAGTGGAGTCAGCACCGTTAATATAGCCAAGGCATGCGAAAATAGAAAACCCGGGGTTAATTTCACAAAGACAAAAATATGTTAAGTTCTTGGAACTTAAGTGCAGAGCTCAACACATGGGACTTGCATCCAATGATTGAAACACGAGGATCACATGAAGTCCGCGTTTGAACTCCAAACTTAGAAAATCGTCCAAGTCTTGAGACTCAAAAATGAATCTTATGATGAACGAGACCTGTGTTTAAGATCTCAAAACACGAAGCTCGCTAGGCTCGCGTCTAAGATCCCAAAATGGGAAACTCAGTAGGACGTGAAAATCACATCAACAAGATCAAAACTTAGAGATTACCAAATTCGCGTTCTGCATCAACGTGAGAGTCGCACACAGACTTGTGAATTTTGCACCGAATGTTCAACTTCAAAGGAAGTTTTGACTCCAAAATGAAATTAAGAGACAGTGTCTCTTCATGCTCAGCAATACCGAAAGCTTCAAGAAGACAGTGTCTTATTGTGTGCAACAATGGCGAAAGCATCAAAAGGAAGTTAAGAGGCAGTGCCTCTTCGTGTTCTTAATGGCAAAAGCCATTCCACTCGCCAGAAATGGGGGCTTCCTGAAAGGCTCAGTGGTGACACTCAAAGAAGCAACGGTTTGCTTGAATTTTTGGAGCCATCTTGATGGTGAAATCTTTGAAGAAGATTAGAAAAAGTTTGAAGCTTTATGAGCTCAGAAAAGCTCAAGAGCTTTTGTAGCAACCCGTTCCCAGAATAAGCACCTGATATGTGTCCCAATTTTTTTTGATCGTATCACTTCAACTTTCTTCTTGTATTTGTTTTTGGATTATGAGTATTTATATTATTTGGTATCGGATCAGGATTCTCAGACTCAGAGTCAGCCCTAGTCTGGACCGGGAATCTGATACCAGTGTACTACTCAGTTTGACCTTTTGATAGTCTGATTTGACTAATATTAGTTTCAAACACTATTTTCTAATATTTTAAATTTTTCATAATTTTTTGAAATTTTTTAGAATTATTCTGCAAAATCTTCAAAACCGATGTCGATCGGTATCGCTGACAGATTCCTAGATATTTATTTTTTAAATGGAGTTGAATTTCTAAAAACAGCTTTCACATTATTTCTTAGAATCTCATTTTTTATCTAAATGCATTTTTGAGTTTTTTCTGAATTTATCGAAATTTGACCGGTTTTGACGTCGACCTGTATCGCCTGAAGATTTCAGGATTTTTAATTTAAAAATCAGATTGAATTTCTCGAATCTAATTTCACCATACATTTTAAAATAATTTTTTCTATTTTTGAGAATTTTTGGGAGCATTTCTGAAACAGACAATTTTTACCCAATTAAAATAATAATATTATTTTTTGTTTCTTTTTTTTTCTGCTTTTCCCTTCTCCACTCCTCTACTTAATACTCCCATGTTATTCTATTAATTAATTATTTAATAATATATTTATTCATTAATTTTTCTTTATTTCTTTTCCTTTTCTTTATTTTTTCCTTTTCCTTTCTTTCTTTTCTTTCTTTTTCTTCTTTACTTTTTCTTTTTCTTTCTCCCTACCCGCTCCTCTGCCTCCCCCTTGCCTCTCCTAATGACCATGATAGCAGCAGCCTCACCCCATTCCACCATACCACCACCTTTCCTTCCCCTGCTCTTTCTTTTTTTACTTTCTCTCTCTCTTTCTCCATATAACTCTCTCAATCTCACTCACCCCCTCTCAATCTCCCAACCTCCTCCTCCTCTTCCCTAGGGCCACCCCGTCGCCGGTTCTGCCCCAGGAGTGCCTCCATCACCCCTTGGCTAGCGCCATCCTCTCCCCCAATCTCTCTCTTTCCCTCATCCTTCCACAATACACCGCCACCCTCCTTCAATTTCAACACAAAACCCATTTCACCTCCATCTTCATCCTCAAAATTTATCACCAATACTCCACCACCTCCTCCACTTTCACTACCCTACCACCGCATCCACCTCTTCTTCTAATTTCTATCACCACCAACAACACCAACAATAACATCAACAACACTAACCACCAACACCCAAAACACCTATCCACCCCCTTCCTTCTCAGGCCCAGCCGCGAGCCGCCCCCTCCGGTGGCGCTGCCGCCCCCTCCGGTGGCGCTGCCGCCCCCCTGGTCGCTGTCGGCGGCCAACACAGGCTGCACCCTTCCCTCTTCTCTTCTTCTTTCTTCATTTCTTTTCCTTCTTTCTTTCTTCCTTTGTTTCTTTTCTTATTTCTTTTTCCTTTCTTTCCTCTTTTACCCCCTTCCTTTCCATTAATTTCTTTCTTTCTTCCTTTCTTTTTTCTTTTTCCTTTCTTTCCTCTTTTACCCCTTCTTTTCAAGCAAACTCTCCCTCACCCTCTTTCACCATCCTCTCTCTCTCTCTCTCTCACTTTCCTACAACTTTCCCTTTCTCTCTCCCCCCTCTCCCGTGCGTGCGTGCACATGCTCCACGGAGTGCCAGATTCTAGTTCGATTTTAGGTGAGTACCTTACTTTATGTCGGCGAGTATCTCTTGTGTTTTGGGCTTATATTATTAGTTACGGTTGGCCTTATATATTGTTATTCATTGTTGTCGTTATCGTAACTCATTGAACTGGCATTATACATGCATTGGACATGCCTAGATGCGCTCCCGCTTTGCTCGATTTCACATAGCTAATTAATAAATTAATTTATTATTTTTATAGATATGATTGTGAAGCGTTTGAAATGTTTAACTATACTGTTCTCCTGTATCATGTTATATGACTGGATGATTGCCTGACATATGATTTTGTGGCTCTGTATTCAACTTGCCTGACACCGACAAATTAAGTACCTGACACTGATACTTGACACCTGATCCTGATATCTGACACTTGACAATTGACATTCTATCACTTGATTATTGACATGCTTTCACATGGTACTGGTACACTTGACCTGATGTTGTGACACCTGACTAGATACTATTACACATGACACCTGATATTGCCTATTCAAGATTATCACTTTTACAGGGACTTGACATGATTATTATATTGTTACCATATGGTACTCCTGAACTCATGTATTCCTGAACCCCTGTAACAGGGAGACTCCTAATACTATACACCTGTAAATCCCCGCAATTGGTTAACCATAGATATTGGATTACTGTGAACACTGTGTACCACTAGATAATCTGTAATAATTGAACAACTTACTACAGGACGGGGGAAACTGATGGGTACCGATATAACTTGCATGTTTATGGTGGCCATACAAATGTTGTACAACTACAACTTGGATTCTACCTGGAGGCCACCAGGTATTTCCGTGGGGTGTACTGGCACCCCTACTCTCCTGTCGGCCGGGTGTGTCATAAGCCCCCTGGGCCTATTCCTGTGGGAGCGGTGACATCCTATTCCTATTCAGGCATACCATAAGTCCTGGAATCTAACGGTACGTTCCGGCTCAGTACCGGATACTCCTTGAGCGTTGTCCCAGGCACGTATGGGACCCATTCTAGACATGATTCGTCGATCTCCATCAGTTTCCAGTAACTTACTCTCTGTTCTATATGCTGAGGTATGTGGAATGGGATACACACTGATGTATACAAATCGAATGAGTCTTAAAAATATAATAATAACATGCTACTGATATCTGAATAGCGACATACTTGATCTATACTTGTGAGACCTGTGACACAATACATTATCCAACTCGCCACTTACTTATGATATTTGAGCTACTTTGTTGAATCACTTGACTTACTTATTTCTTGGTTTCTATACTATTTCCTTATTATGTTATTGTGAAGGTATCTCAGGATATATAAACTTAGATTACAATGACGTGAGGTGTAGGGTATATACATGAGGGTTTCCTTATTTGGATTATTCCTTCGACGTACTAATCTCACGGATCGGTAATTTAGAATTGTATAACGGGTTTCCGAAAAGTTACTTTATTTACTGGCTCATTCCATGTTCATATGTGCTTATATTCATGATACACCTTTCATATACACGTGTGCCTGATAAGCATGGCACTTGGCCTTATCTCTTGTACTCGTTGGGTTGTATTTGACAACCCTGAACCTGTATGTCCAGATTTTGGAGCATGGACATAGCGGATCTTTCCGGGGCAATCAGAATAGCGTAGCGGAAGCTTGGACATCACCGTAGCTCTTCCTCCCAGCTCTTCTCCTGATTGGCTCTCGAGACCCTCTTGCTGCTCGTAAGCACCTGCCAGCTTTTAATTATGTATATCTCTTTGAAAATCGTACTTTTGTATTCTCTGGTGATGTAATATTCCTATAATATATATCACTCTCGGCAATAACTATGTAGTTGTACTTTTCTATTGGAATGTATATTATTACTGTGCTTTCAAACTCTGATTCTTGCATGTACTGATGCTTAGCATATATATATATGAGGGTATTTCCGCCCTACATATATACGTCATAGTAATGTCCCCATACCCCTGGGATCGGGGTGCTTGATAGGCAAAAAGCATGCACAAATATAAGTAAAGAAAAGTGGGTCGATGTTGCTGGTTTTGTGATTCTTCCATACTAGCAAAGTGGCTATGTAGGTCATATCCATAAAGAGGGAGAGCGATGGAAGATTTGAGCGGTGTCGTTATTCAAAGTAACAAAAAAGTTCCTTGTTTCAAATAAAGAATTGAAATGAAATCAAGTATTATTTCAACAATTATTTGGATTGGTTTGTTGGTTTGTAAAAGTGTATTTTCTTAATGGTAAAAATGCATACTAACTTTCTACAAAGTGCTCATACTAATCTTTAACTTCTTGAAGATGTAGCCTCACGATGGATCATAAGCAAGCTTAACCTTTATGCATAGGAACTATTCACGTTGGAGACCGAATGAAAGTCCTTCCTTTAACTTTGCTTTACACGGTAAAACTTGAACATTCCCTTATTAAGATCCTATCAAAGGTGAGAATAAGGGAAGAAAAAAGTGCACAAATGGTATCGACAAAGATTAAAAGGAATACCTCTAACTTACAAAGACAAGTAAAGTTTACAATCTATGGATCATCAAAAACTTGTTAAGCATAAAATATAAGAAAGGGAATACTTGTAAATAAGTTAGAGTTAGAACCCTCTGTTGGCCCAAAAGGTTACACTCTCCATTTGTTTAAGTTTTGATGATAACAAAACACATAGAAGCTATATGGTACTAATAATTTTATTTAAGATGAGTTTCAGGTTAGTACTATTTATGATGGCCATTGCTTAGCTATTGCAAGGTTTCCTAGGTTTATGGAGCTAATAAGGCAAATGGCGCAAGAGGAAGTGTTCATAGAAGAGAAGGCTCTAGCATGGCATTGCATGGCTCAGGACTTCATTGTGGCTCAGAGACTTCATTAGTTTTGTTTCTAGCTTTATAGTTTGTTAAAGAATAGTGAATAGGTTTGAAGCTCAAATTCCCATACACAAGTTTTTGCGCACATGACTTTTCTAAAAATTTCTCCTATACTTATATACAAAATATTTTTAAATATATTTTATTACTCACAAACTTCATTTTATTTATTATACCTAGTCTTAATCAAAAATATTTTGAAAACTATCAAAATCTCTTCAAATCCTTTTCCAAAACTCAACTTTTGACCTGTTGCGGTCGACCGGGCGGTCGACCGGCTCTGTTTCAGGTCAGATCGGTCGACCGACCGATCGACCGGACTTCTGACCGTTTGGTGCGTGCATGTGTGCACGTTTCCCGGTCGACCAGGTGGTCGACCGGACCCCATTTCGGTCGACCGACCTTCGGCCGACTGAAAGTCATCAACTCTTTGTTTGTTTCGGTCGACCGGGCGGTCGACCGTGGGCTGCAGCGGCTTTATCTTTTAAAAACCCGGTCGACCGGCCGGTCGACCGAGGCTGTATTTCAGCCTTAACGGCTATATTTTAAAACACGTTTTTAATGGGGTGTTTTGTCTCTAAACGAGCTTAGGGGCTGGTTTCTGGGTCAAATACTTCCTAATTACTTATTATACTAGTTTACCCTTTAATCCCTAGCTCTATCCTATAAATAGGGTTGATTAGGGTTATGGTTTTGACAACAAGCTTTTGCAAAAATACTCAAGTTTAAAGTTCTCAAAAGAAGTTTTCATTCTCTGTTTTTGTGCTGAAAAATCTCTCATTTCTAAAGTTTTTGATTCTAAACTCTCTTCAAATTTATTTTCTTTTTTCACTTACAATACTTGAGCTTCAATCCTACACATTGTTCTATAGGGTTTTTGTAAGGGAAAAAGATTTTTCAAAAGAGGGTTTGTGGTCTTTTGATCACCAAGAGATACTTGTATTCGTGATTGAGGAGTTGGGTACTCCGGTGTGATTGTAACTCTTTGTGAAGTTATAGTGGTTGGAAATCCTTCTGGGTGAAGGCGGGGACGTAGAGCTGGGTGCTCGAACCTCGGAAAAATTCTCTGTGTTTGCGTTTGGTTTACTTGCTTTATATTCATTGCTTCATTTACTTGCTTTATATTCATTGCAATATTCACTTGTTTCATATTCATATTGTCGATCAAATACTCATACAACAAGATTGCAATACGCACCTCAAACTCTTATCTAGAGGAATCACGAGGAAGGAGTTCAGAGCCCTTCACGGGGTATTCAGCTTCTAGTCTTGTTTTGGTGATCGTTGCATCATAACATTTTTAATTGTGCATTGATTAGCTTTATCACCTATTCACCCCCCTCTAGGTGATTTCAATTGGTATCAGAGTTAGGACTCTAGTTTTTGGCTTAACATCCTTAGAGAGATCCTAAAATTTGCTAAACACTATTTGTTGGCCCAAAGGCCTTCCACCTTAGTTTTGATGATGATTAACTCATGTAGTTATGTTTACTAATAATCTTGTGATTTTAAGTTTCAGATCATTAACCAAGATATTAGTTGGTGATTAGCTTCAACAAAGGAGTTTGGAAGCTTTTCATGGTGATTCCGGTGCCAAAGCTTAAAGATCATTCCTTTGCACTTGGTGGATCACGGTTTGGGAACAAGTCTACTTGAAGATGAAGATCGTCAAGAAGACTTAGGTATCCTAGTTTAGATAGTGTGTTTTAGATCCATTTGTAAAGCTTAGTATAGTTGATATGCTCAAGTGCACAACACACACAAGATTTATGTTTTGGATTTGGTTTTCATGAATAGTAGATCAAAACAAGTTTACATGTTTTATATGTATAGTAGATGTATTCTAATTATACATACATGCTTTAACTTGCTAGACAAACTTATTTTGATATTCCTATTCATGTGTTGAAAAATCAAGTTTCATAAAAATACAAGTTTTGGTTTTTGATAAAATTTGCAAGACTCAAAAATGAATTGATATGATTGATATATGTCTTGAAATTTTTATCACAAGTTTGTTTATCAATATGAAATGATAAAACGAGTTTTATAGAATTTTCAGAAAAGATAAAAGATTTTTCAAAAATATTTTAAACTGTTTTTCTGACCCAGAATTCTGTTCCAGGCTTCAACTAGTCGACTACTAAACTGACCTAGTCGACTTGGGTGAAGTCGGTCGACCGGGACGGTCGACCGACGTGCACAAAACTGTGTACGTTTGGCAGACATGGGACGGTCGACCGTACGGGTCGACCGGGTCTGAGAGCTCTGCTCTCTGTTTATTTGGGTCGACCGGGCCGGTCGACCGTGGTTGCCCAACGGTCACATTTCTGACCGTTGGCGGTCGACCCGGCCGATCGACCGGTCGCCTGTCAGGCTGCCAGCTCAGCCTAACGGCTAGTTTTCTGATGGGCCTATATAAACCCCATCTCTTTGGGTTTTTGGCCAAGGTTTTTGCAAGAGAAAAATTCTCAGTTTTTCTGAGTTTAAACAAGTTTTAAAAAGAGTTTTTGGGCTTTAAACTTCTCATCCTTATTGTTTTGGGTTTTTGGAAAATCAAAGAAAACTAGGGTTTTGGGAGATTGCATTGATTTTCATTTTCTATCATTTACAAGAGATTTTCCAAGTGATTTTTCTTTGTTGCTTGTTTCCAAAAACACCTTGTTTCCATACTTGAGCTATCACCTATCCTATTCTATTAGGATCTTTGTTTTATGGAAAAGAGAAAAAGAGAAGTGTTTGAGGTTAAGCCTCCAAGATTGTAAACCCTCCTTTATTTGTTGTATCCCTCTTTGGTAGAGGTTGATCGGAGTGGTATTGGTTTGGATCCCTCTTCGGTAGAGGTGATTGTGTTTGTAAGCCTCTTCGGTAGAGGTGTTGGTTGTTGTATTGCCTCATTGTGAGGTGGTTGTTTGAGAGAGGAGTTCGGTACTCCTTGTGTTGTAACAAATCCTTCTTGGTGAAGGTTCCCTCGGTGGGAGTCCTCGGTGGACGTGATAGTGGATTGGAAATCCTACACGGTGGTGTAGGCGGGGATGTAGAGCAAGGTGCTCGAACCTCGAAACATATCTTGGTGTTTGCGTTTGATCCATTGTCTCTCTAACTCTCTCTCTTTAATTTGTGCAAAGCATCATTCATATTGTCATATCATATCTATTTGCTTGTGTTGTGCCTTGCATCTTTCACATTATTGTATATCCATTATATGCTTAGCTTGCTTGTGTGTGTGCCTCACTTATACTTAATCAACAAGAGCTTCACATAGCACCTCAACCCATATCTAGGGGAATCAAGAGGAGTTAGTCCAGAGCCCTTCACGGGGAATTCGGCTACACTTGTTGATTGTATTAAGTGTGTTTGCAAAATTTGCATTAGCTTCCGCATTTAGCGCACTTAGTTTTGCATTTAGTTCTAGATTAGCACTTACACCTATTCACCCCCCCTCTAGGTGTTTTTTCAATTGGTATCAGAGCTAGTGCTCCTGATACTTAGGCTTAACATCCTAAGAGTGAGATCCATTTGTTGCTAATCTTTTGTTTGCATTTACTTGTTTGCACACTCATATAGTTTGCCATGGACTTCATGACTCCACCTAGCTTTGACCCTTCCAACATTGTTGTTTGGAAGCATAAGATGTCCATGTACCTAAAGACCCTAGGCTTGCATGTCTTTCTCGCCGCTACCAAGAAATGCTATCTTGGTAATGGTGATCATATAGGGGCCAATGCACAAGCCCTTGAGGCTATTAGAATCACACTTCCTAAAGATTATCTTTTACGTGTTTCTAACATTGATTCCGCCTTTACAGTTTGGAATTTGTTGACAACAACCACCACCTCCGAGCTTCAAGTGCCAATTCAACAAGAAGAGGAATCTAGTGGAGAATCCGACTCACAATGCTTCATGGTCCAAGGGAATGACTCCCTTGAGGTACATTCGGAACCCCACTTAGATTGTGATGATAGTGCTAGTTCTTCATGTAATGAGAATATTGATCCCCATGCTTTAAATGAAGAACTATCTATTGTGTGTGAAAAATTAATAGAAAAATATAAGATTTTGAAAAAGAAAAGTCTAGAAATTGAAAATGAAAATAAGAGTTTGCATTCTAGACTTAATAATGTTTTGCAAGAGAAGGTTGAGATCTATAATGAAAGGGATTCATTGAGATCTCAATTGGAACTTGCACTTAAAGAAAATAATTTTTTAAAATCTAAAAATGATTGTGAATCAATTTTGAAGAAAAATGAAAATTTGTCTTCTAAAGTTGATTTTGTTTTAAAAGAGAATATTTCTTTGAAAAATAAAATTATTTCTATTTCAAATGATTTGGATGTGTGTTTAAAGAAAAATGTAGTTTTGCAAAATAAAATTGATGCACATGTTTGCCATGCTAGTGTAGCTTCTTCATCTAGTCTACCTAATGCATGTACCTCTTCTTCTAGGATTAATGATGATATTTGTATGTTAAAGAAGAGAGTAGATTGTTTGGGCTCCACTATGAGCCAATGTGCCATGAACCATACACACTTGGAATCCTTGGTTCGAAAGAAACAAGTTCCATCTTTTCATGCACACCCTCCACGGCATACCCATGCTTCTCACGGATACACCCATCACCATATGTATGCTCATGTGTACACTTGTACACATTGTGGACGTAAGGGCCACCTTGCTAAATTTTGCTTTGATAGATTACATGTCTCAAATTTAGTAAAGAAATTTGTTTGGGTTAGAGAAGGGACTAACCCCCATGGACCCAAGAAGATATGGGTACCAAAGACCACCCCTCCTTTATTTGATGTAGGTGTGGGCTCTCACATGACGTGAGAGTAGCGGCACCTTGGAGTGGATGCGTTCCGAGCTTAAAGGAAATCAATTGGATGCATCACTTTCAAGGGAAGATTTGGTGGAAAGGACCACCATGTTTTGGGGACAAGGAGAGTTGCTTCTTCGGTTTTGGTAACAATCCTTTACTCCCATTTATTGTTTACATGCTTTCCATTTCATTGTTTATAGCATGTTTTTGATGTCTATGGATTAGTATGTAAATACCATGTTTATTAGATCCTTGACATACATGTATAGTATTTGAGACACACATGCTTATATGAACCCATACCTAGTGTTCTCACTTTTGTTTAAGCTATAATGTACATCATGAATCTAATATATGTGAATCTACATAGTAATCATGTTTTAGTTTTATCATGATGACTTTTATCATGTTTTTTGCTTATCATGTTGATTTTTATATTGTGTTTTGATGCTTCATGTGTAGATTACTTGTTTAAATGTTCGTTTTCATTAAAACTAGGATTTATACTTGTGCATATAGTGGGCCACAAATAAATCTATATATGTTTGGACTTGAATGCTTATTTGAACCCATTAGATGTGCTAGTATAGTCTAGTTTTGATGATTCATACATTTTAAACTTGTATTCCCATTTTGATTTATGTTTATGAGTTTTCACTTCATGTATATGTTTATATTGCCAAACTTTAAGATATACATGTATACCCTTTGAGTCATTTGCCTTTCATGCAAATCTATATATGGACTTAATTGTGTTTAGGGATATGTATGTATACTTAGTGTATTGACAATTCATACATATACCTTGAAATGAAATTTGGTTTGGTGAAAATTTAATTTTTTCTTGATTTCGTGTTTATTTGTTTAACTTCATGTATATGTCTATCTTGTCCAAACTATTAGATATACATGTTTATCCTTTTTGAGCCATGTGCCTTAATGCATTTATCCTAGTGGACTCGTTGTGTTTTGGATATGTATGTATACTTCAATTTGTATTAGACATACATATGCCTTGAAGATTAAATAAGTTTTGATGATTTTCGTGTTTTCATGTTTTAAAGGAATTTGAGCTTAATTGAAAATTTCATAATACCATGTCACACATTACTTGTACACTCACCATTTTTTTAAATATTTCTCATGAGTATGTTTTCATGAGCATGTATGGACTTTATTGAATATTGAGTGTTTCTAAGTGCTATGTGATTTCATGTTTTATGAAAATCTATTTTGCTTTATTCCTTACTTGAAGGATTTCGCACTAGTTAACAAGTTTTTCATTTTGACTAGTTCGTATTCTTCAATTTGGTAGTGATTTTCAAACAAAACTACATTTTTCAAATCTATTTTTGAAAACCCCTACCATCCAAGGGCGGTTGGATGGGAGATCATGTTATTGAATGCCTTAAAGTGAAAATCATTTAAAACTTGAATCATGATTGGGTGATAAATTATATGAGATATACACTTGATTATTATAGTTGATTCAATTGGTATCATTGAACTCTTTCAATTGGTATCATTTTGATTCTTTGGTATACTCATATATTTGTTTATGTATGTATGCTTCACTTTCAATGGTATCAATTTCTATTGGTATCTAATTTTCATACATATATGTTTTATTTGTGCTAAGATATATATTTGCACAAATCTTGTTTATGCTTAAGCTTGAATGTTTAAATGAATACTTTATTTCAATTGATTTAGTTTTCAATTGATATCTTATTTCAAGCCTATGCATGTGTTTTATTGGTATTTCATAAAGGGGGAGAAAATCCGTTTTTCATTTTTCAATTGGTATTTGTATTTTCACTCCCTTACTTTATGATAGAAAATAGTCATTTCAATTGTTTATATGGCTTAAAAAATTACTATCTTTTGATATCAAGATGTCTTGTGTTTTAAATTGGTATCTCAAATTTTTGTTTTAAAGAAAATAAATTCAAAAGTTTAGATTTGTATTGATCCATGTTTACTTTTAATTGGTATCAAGATGCTTCATTGACGTATTTTCAATTGATATCATGTTTTTAAAGTCACCCCTTATTGACTTTGTTTTTGTTTTAGACAAAAAGGGGGAAAACATTATTTTTATTGTTTTTGATTAACAAAAAGGGGAAGAAAGATTATTTACCCCTCATTGACATTTTATGGTTTTGATTGTTTACCCCTTTGTTGATGATTGACAAAAAGGGGGAGAAAGATTTTGAGTTGAGTTTATATATGCATATTTGTGTTTTTGCGTTTTTGCATATATTAAGTTTTAATATAGTTTAATGTTAATTGGTATCTAGAACATGTTTTGTTTTGAACATTCTATTTGGTATCTAGAACCTTTATTGTTTATGCATATCTATGCATTCATGTTTAAAAGCCTTCATTGCATATTTATATTTATTTGTCTATGCATGAGTTAAGGGGGAGCTTCTTTGAAGCTTAACTTTAATCCATACATATATAACTCCATGAGTTTTGTCATCATCAAAAGGGGGAGATTGTTGGCCCAAAGGACTTCCACCTTAGTTTTGATGATGATTAACTCATGTAGTTATGTTTACTAATAATCTTATGATTTTAAGTTTCAGATCATTAACCAAGATATTAGTTGGTGATTAGCTTCAACAAAGGAGTTTGGAAGCTTTTCATGGTGATTCCGGTGCCAAAGCTTAAAGATCATTCCTTTGCACTTGGTGGATCACGGTTTGGGAGCAAGTCTACTTGAAGATGAAGATCGTCAAGAAGACTTAGGTATCCTAGTTTAGATAGTGTGTTTTAGATCCATTTGTAAAGCTTAGTATAGTTGATATGCTCAAGTGCACAACACACACAAGATTTATGTTTTGGATTTGGTTTTCATGAATAGTAGATCAAAACAAGTTTACATGTTTTACATGTATAGTAGATGTATTCTAATTATACATACATGCTTTAACTTGCTAGACAAACTTATTTTGATATTCCTATTCATGTGTTGAAAAATCAAGTTTCATAAAAATACAAGTTTTGGTTTTTGATAAAATTTGCAAGACTCAAAAATGAATTGAAATGATTGATATATGTCTTGAAATTTTTATCACAAGTTTGTTTATCAATATGAAATGATAAAACAAGTTTTATAGAATTTTCAGAAAAGATAAAAGATTTTTCAAAAATATTTTAAACTGTTTTTCTGAACCAGAATTCTGTTCCAGGCTTCAACCAGTCGACTACTAAACTGACCTAGTCGACTTGGGTCAAGTCGGTCGACCGGGACGGTCGACCGACGTGCACAAAACTGTGCACGTTTGGCAGACATGGGACGGTCGACCGTACGGGTCGACCGGGTCTGAGAGCTCTGCTATCTGTTTGTTTGGGTCGACCGGGCCGGTCGACCGTGGTTGCCCAACGGTCACATTTCTGACCGTTGGCGGTCGACCCGGCCGGTCGACCGGTCGCCTGTCAGGCTGCCAGCTCAGCCTAACGGCTAGTTTTCTGATGGGCCTATATAAACCCCATCTCTTTGGGTTTTTGGCCAAGGTTTTTACAAGAGAAAAATTTTCAGTTTTTCTGAGTTTAAAACAAGTTTTAAAAAGAGTTTTTGGGCTTTAAACTTCTCATCCTTATTGTTTTGGGTTTTTGGAAAATCAAAGAAAATTAGGGTTTTGGGAGATTGTATTGATTTTCATTTTCTATCATTTACAAGAGATTTCCCAAGTGGTTTTTCTTTGTTGCTTGTTTCCAAAAACACCTTGTTTCCACACTTGAGCTATCACCTATCCTATTCTATTAGGATCTTTGTTTTGTGGAAAAGAGAAAAAGAGAAGTGTTTGAGGTTAAGCCTCCAAGATTGTAAACCCTCCTTTATTTGTTGTATCGCTTTTTGGTAGAGGTTGATCGGAGTGGTATTGGTTTGGATCCCTCTTCGGTAGAGGTGATTATGTTTGTAAGCCTCTTCGGTAGAGGTGTTGGTTGTTGTATTGCCTCATTGTGAGGTGGTTATTTGAGAGAGGAGTTCGGTACTCCTTGTGTTGTAACAAATCCTTCTCGGTGAAGGTTCCCTCGGTGGGAGTCCTCGGTGGACGTGATAGTGGATTGGAAATCCTACACGGTGGTGTAGGCGGGGATGTAGGGCAAGGTGCTCGAACCTCGAAACATATCTTGGTGTTTGCGTTTGATCCATTGTCTCTCTAACTCTCTCTCTCTTTAATTTGTGCAAAGCATCATTCATATTGTCATATCATATCTATTTGCTTGTGTTGTGCCTTGCATCTTTCACATTATTGTATATCCATTATATGCTTGGCTTGCTTGTGTGTGTGCCTCACTTATACTTAATCAACAAGAGCTTCACATAGCACCTCAACCCATATCTAGGGGAATCAAGAGGAGTTAGTTCAGAGCCCTTCACGGGAAATTCGGCTACACTTGTTGATTGTATTAAGTGTGTTTGTAAAATTTGCATTAGCTTCCGCATTTAGCGCACTTAGTTTTGCATTTAGTTCTAGATTAGCACTTACACCTATTCACCCCCCCCTCTAGGTGTTTTTTCACTATTTGCATACTTTCATTCATACACTAGTAAATATGGCCTACAACATTAAGACCCCTTCTAAATTTGATGGACTCAACTTCCCTATTTGGAAAGTTAGGATGACTATCTTTCTACAATCTCTAGGTAGTTTAGTTGCTAAATCCTTGACCAAACCTTATAGTAGACCCGAAAGTGAGGAGAGCACTTGGTCCGAGTTTACTTCCAAGGAATATGAGGCTAATTCTAAGGCTCAAAATTCTCTACTCACTGCCTTGAATGAGGATGATCTAACACGGGTTATACATTGCCAATCCGCCTATGAGATTTGGCAACACTTATTGGTCACGCATGAGGGGACATCACAAGTCAAGAGAGCTAAAATAGATCTCTTGCGTTCCCAATATGAAAGTTTTAAAATGCTTGAAGATGAGTCTATTGATATTATGATTACCAAATTTACTAAGATTACTAATGCTCTTTCTTCTCTAGGTGATGATATAAGCAACGACCAAAAGGTGCGCAAAGTGATTCGAGCTCTTCCTCCGTCATGGGAGATCAAGGCCACCACCTTAAAGGAGTTGAATGATAAGGATGAGATGGATCTCATAAGTCTTATTGGAAACCTTAAGACTCATGAGATGGAGAAGAAGGCAAGAGAAGAAGCAGTACCTCAAAAGAAGAAGTCCATAGCTTTCAAGTCTTCCTCTTCCAACTACGATGACGAAGAAGATGAAGAAGATGATGAAGAGCTATCTCTCTTTGTAAGAAATGCAAAGAGAATATACCACAGGAATAAGCTCAATTATAGAAGACAAATGGAAGGCAAAGAGGAGAAAAGAATCATATGCTACAACTGTTAGAAACCCGGTCACATCATGGCCGATTACCCCGATTTCAAGAAAAAGATGATCTCCTCCTTGAAGCAAAAGAGGCCAGTTGAAAAGAAGGTATACAAAGTTACTTGGGATTCGGAAAGTGAATCCGAAGATGAGGTCGACTCAACAAATATGTGTTTCATGGCAAACACACCCAAGGTAACTTCTCAACCACTTGATGTTGAAAATGAAATAAGTAGAGAAATGCTAGATCATGCTTTTATCGAACTTTCAGAAAGTTATGATGATAAAAAGGTAGAGTGTTCTAAATTGAAAAAGGAAATTGAGTTGCTTAAAAATCAACTTGCAATTGTTTCAAAAGAAAAGGAAGAAATTTCTTCTAATCTTGTTTCAACTAAAAGAGAATTTGATGCTTATAAAGTTGTTTGTAAAGCAAATTTCCAAAAATTGATGAAAATGAATTGTCCTTGTTAAAAGTTAAAATCAATGATTTTGGAAATGTTTTAAAAGATTGTGCTTTTAATACTAAGAAATTAGAGAAAATGTTTTCAAAGAAGCACACTCCACATGATAAGAATGATAAAACATCCCATGCTAAAATTCTCATCATGTTAACACTTCACATAACACTAATGTTAAAACTACTCATGCTCACAATTCACATGTTCGTAAGCCACACACTCATTATGCATTTAAATATGGAAGAGTTTATAGATGTACTTATTGTGGTCGGAATGGCCATTTAGCTAAATTTTGCTATGATCAAATAAATAGGACAAATAATCTTGTGTGGGTTCATGACACTAACACTTTAGGACCCAAGAAAATATGGGTACCAAAATCAAGTCCTAAATTATTTGATGTAGGTACACACCAAGGCTCCAAGACGTAAGGAGCGGTGGTACCTTGATAGTGGTTGTTCAAGGCATATGACATGGGATATCAACAACTTCACAACCCTATCAAGGTACGTTGAAGGTCGCACCGTCACCTTCGGAGATGACTCCAAGGGCACCATCATCGGTATAGGTAACATTCAAATTGGTGCATCTCCTTTAATAGAAAATGTTGTTCTTGTTGATAGACTTAAACATAACTTGCCTAGTATAAGTCAACTTTGTGATCGTGGTCTTAAAGTTGTGTTTGATGATTCTTCTTGCAAAATTTTTGATTGTAAAACCAATAATTGTATTCTCACCGGTTTTTGTGATAATAATGTCTATATCATTGACATGCTTAATTTGGATTGTTCTACTAAATGCTTGAATGCTTTTGATGAGGTTTCTTGGCTTTGGCATAGAAGATTAGGACATGCATCTTTTGATCATCCTGCTAGAATTAATTCTAAGGAATTAGTGAAGGGTATTCCTTACTTGAAGTTTGAGAAAGACCGCATTTGTAGTGCATGCCAACTTGAAAAACAAACCAAGTCTTCCTTCAAATCAATCAAGGATATCATGTCAACTAGGCCATTAGAATTAATTCACATGGATCTTTTTGGACCAACTAAAACTAAAAGCTTAAATAGAAGTAGATATGTTTTTGTTTTAGTTGATGATTATTCCCGGTTTACTTGGGTTTTCTTTTTAGAACATAAAGATCAAACTTTTTCACATTTTAAGATTTTTCGAAAAAGGGTTGAAAAAGAAAAAGGTTTTTCGATTTTGAAAATAAGAAGTGATAGAGGTGGTGAGTTTGTTAACCAACTCTTCATGACTTATTGTGATGAAAAGGGAATTAAGCATGAAATGTCATGTCCTAGAACTCCACAACAAAATGGAGTAGTAGAAAGGAAGAATAGAACTCTTCAAGAAATGGCTAGGACTATGATAAGTGAATATGGGCTCCCTCAACATTTATGGGCCGAGACTGTAAGCACCGCATGCTACATATCAAATCATATTTATTTGTGTAAAAAAATTCTTTCAAAACTTCTTTTGAAATTTATCATTTAAGAAAACCAAATGTTGCATACTTTAAAGTTTTTGGATGCAAGTGTTTTGTTTTGAATACTAAAGATAACTTGGGTAAATTTGATGCTAAGGCCTATGAAGCTATATTTGTTGGATATTCTAGCACTAGCAAAGCTTATAGAGTATTCAATAAATCTTCTCTTACTATTAAAGAATCCATGCATGTTAAATTTGAAAAATCTAATGTTGTTGTTGAGAATGTTGTAGAGATTGACTCATTAGGTGAGGACATGGAGAAAATATCCTTGAAGGACTCACCCATTCAAGAAGAAAAGCAAGAACCCATTGGTGAAGTTCAAAAGGATGAAGTGGAGAATTCTCAACCACTTCCTAAAGATTGGAGATACGCTACAAATCATCCCAAGGATCTCATCTTAGTTGATGTATCTAAAGGGGTAACAACTCGCTCCAAACTCCATGAATTATGTGGTAATTTTGCATTCATTTCTCATTTTGAACCCAAAAACATCCTCGAAGCCGAGGGTGACTCATATTGGTTGCTAGTCATGCAAGAAGAGCTCAATCAATTTGAGCACAACCAAGTTTGGCACCTTGTTCCTAGACCCCACGATAGACCAATAATTGGTACTAAGTGGATTTTTAGGAATAAGATGGATGAGTCAGGAAATGTTATTAGGAATAAAGCTAGGTTAGTGGCCCAAGGTTACACTCAAGTTGAAGGAATTGACTTTGAGGAGACCTTTGCACCCGTAGCACGGCTTGAAGCCATACGGATTACACTAGCTTTTGCATCTTTTAAAAATTTTAAACTTTTTCAAATGGATGTAAAAAGTGCATTTTTAAATGGTTTTATAAATGAGAAAGTTTATATTGAACAACCTCCCGGTTTTGTAGATCATGTTCATCCTAACTTTGTTTTCAAACTTGATAAAGCTTTATATGGTTTAAAGCAAGCTCCTAGGCTTGGTATGAAAGGCTTTCTAGTTTTCTTCTTTCAAATGATTTTGTTAAAGGCAAAGTAGACACAACATTATTTACTAAGCATGTTGATAGTGACATTCTTATAGTACAAATTTATGTTGATGATATAATTTTTGGTTCTACTAATGAGTTTCTTTACAAGGAGTTTGAAAAGTGTATGCAACGTGAATTTGAGATGTCTTTAATGGGTGAATTAAATTTCTTTCTTGGACTCCAAATCAAGCAAATGCGGGATGGGATATTCATATGTCAAGCCAAGTACTCAAAGAAACTCATAAAGAAATTTGGACTTGAAGGTTCAAAAATTTGCAACACTCCCATGGTAACTACCACCAAGCTTGATAAGGATGACCAAGATAAATGTGTTGATATTAAGTTATATAGAAGCATGATTGGTAGTTTGTTGTATTTAGCGGCTAGTAGGCCGGATATCATGTTTAGTATGTGTCTTTGTGCTAGATTCCAGTCGTGTCCTAAAGAGTCTCATCTTATTGCGGTAAAACGCATCATTCGTTATATTAAGGGCACTATTGGAATGGGTCTTTGGTATCCGAAAACCGGAGATTTTTCAATGACGAGTTTTTCGGATGCCGACTATGCGGGTTGTAGAGTGGATAGAAAGAGTACTAGTGGAACATGTCAATTTCTTGGTAATTGTCTTGTTTCATGGTCCTCTAAGAAACAAAATTCGGTAGCCCTCTCAACCGCCGAGGCGGAGTATGTTGCGGCGGGGGCTTGTTGTGCACAAGTCCTTTGGATGAAACATACTCTCCTTGATTATGATTTGCATTATGACCATATAAAAATATTTTATGATAATACTGGTACTATTCATATGACTAAGAATGCAAATCAACATAGTAAGACCAAGCACATTGAGATTAGATATCACTTTCTTAGAGATCATTTTGAGAAAGGTGATATAGAAATTGATTATGTTTCTTCGGATTTGCAACTTGCTGATATTTTCACTAAACCACTTGATTTTAATAGATTTTCCTTTATATGTGGTGAACTTAATGTTTGTGTTATTGAATAAAAATGTTTTTTGTTTATTTATCCCTTTTTGATGTATGACAAAAAGGGGGAGAAATATGGGTATGATGAGTGTTGGCCCGGAGGCCTTCCTCTCTAGTTTTGATGATGATTAACTCATGTAGTTATGTTTACTAATAATCTTATGATTTTAGTTTCAGATCATGTAACAAGATATTAGTTGGTGATTGCTTCAAAAAGAGGAGTTTGGAAGCTTTCACATGGTGATTCCAAAGCCCGAGCATCAAGATCATACATAGCCTCGCTCGTGGATCACGTTTTGGACCGAGTCGGCTTGAAGATGAAGATCGTCAAGAAGACTTAGGTATCATAGAGTTTAGTGTGTTTTAGATCCATTTGTAAAGATAAGAATAGTTGATATGCTCAAGTGCACAACACACACAAGTTTTATGTTTTGGATTTGATTTTCATGAATAGTTTAGATCAAAACAAGTTTAAATAGTTTTTATATATATTAGATGTGCTCTATATACATACATGCTTACATGACTTATACAAACTTAGTTTGACATACCTATTCATGTAGTTTTATGTTTTGGTATTTTTTAACAAAACATATTTTTGGATTTAAAGACAAAAACCATGATATATATATGTTTCATGTATATTGGACTTATGTCCATATGCAACATGCTTCAATGTGTTTAAATATCATGTTTTTGTATTTCAATGAGTTTTAGGAAAAATCAGATTTCCTATTTGAAAAATCCAAGTTTGATAAAATACATGTTTTGGTTTTTTATAAAAATGATAAAACACAAAAATGATTTCATATGCTTGATATTTGAGTTGAAATCTTTATCACATGTTTATATATCAATGCAAAATGATAAAACTATTTTTGTGTATTTTTAGAAGATTTATGAGATTTATTAGAAATATTTTTAACCCCAGTTTCTGACCCAGAACAGTGGCTGACAGGCCAGGTCGGTCGACCGCACGGTCGACCGAACCAAGGGCCGGTCGACCCGGTGGTCGACCGACGTGCACAGCCTTGTGCACGTCTGGCAGACACTGTGGGCCGGTCGACCGGGCGGTCGACCGGACCAGAGAGCTTTGCTCTCTGTATCTGGGCGGTCGACCGGGCAGTCGACCGGATTGCCCCAACGGTCATATTTATGACCGTTGGCGGTCGACCGGCCGGTCGACCGCAAGCCTGTCAGGCTGACAGATCAGCCTAACGGCTAGTTTTCTGTTTGGGCCTATATAAACCCCATTTCTTTGGGATTTTGAAAAAGTTTTTTTGAGCAAAATTTCTAGACCTTCTATTGTGTTTTAAACAAGTTTTCAAAAGAGTTTTTGTGCCAAAAAGGATTCATCTTATTTGTTTTAGAGTTTTTGGAAAAATCAAAGAAAATAGAAAATTGGGAGATTTGCTTTGTTCTTCATTTCTATCTTTTACCAAGAGTTTTCCCAAGTATTTTTCTTTGAGTTATTGTTTTCCAAACTCTAGTTTTTTCACACTTGAGCCTATCTTCTATCCTATTCTATTAGGATCTTGTTTTGTGGAAAGAGGAAAGTGGTTTGTGGTTGAAAGATACCACTTGTTGTAAAACCCTTGATTTGTTGGGTTGCTCCCTCTTTGGTAGAGGTTGAGATTGTTGGTTTGCTCCCTCTAGTGAGAGGTGGAGTTTGGTTTGTATCCCTCTTCGGTAGAGGTGTTTGTGGTTGTTTGGCTACGGGCCTACCCCTCGGTTGTGAGGCGGTGTTTGAAAGAGGAGTTCGGTACTCCCTTGTTGTACAAATCCTCCTTGGTAGAGGTTCCCTCGGTGGGAGTCCTCTGTGGACAAGATAGTGTATTAGAAATCCTTCTCGGTGAAGGCGGAGACGTAGAGCTAGGGGCTCGAACCTCGAAACATATCTTTGTGTTTGCGTTTGATCCATTGTCTCTAAACTCTCTCTCTCTACATTTGTGCATTGCATCATTCATATTGCCATATCTTATTTACTTGCATTTGTGCCTTGTATATATTCATATTGCCCATTCATATTATATGCTTGGTTTGTTTGTGTGTGCCTCACTTGTACTTAACCACGAGAGCTTCATATAGCACCTCAACCCTTATTTAGGGGAATCAAGAGGAGTTAGTCCAGAGCCCTTCACGGGGAATTCGGCTACACTCGTTGGTTGTATTAAGTGTGTTACAAATTAGTTTTTAGCTTCCGCATTTAGTTCTAGATTAGCCATATCACCTATTCACCCCCCCTCTAGGTGATTTCAATGAGTTCTTGTATATGAGTTCTAAAACATGAGTTTATATTATATGGTTTTGCAAGTGTTTTATGTCTCATGGTTTTTGATGGTTTTTGCTTGCTATTTCAAATTCAAATTATTTGTTTTTATGGTTTTTGCAATTCAAATTGCTTTTACTTGTTTAATATAGCATAATTTGAGGCGGAGTTTTACCTCTCTCTTTATATCTTTTTGATATAGCCTATATGTTTTGTCATCATCAAAAAGGGGGAAATTGTTGGCCCAAAAGGTTACACTCTCCATTTGTTTAAGTTTTGATGATAATAAAACGCATAGAAGCTATATGGTACTAATAATTTTGTTTAAGATGAGTTTCAAGTTAGTACTATTTATGATGGCCATTGCTTAGCTATTGCAAGATTTTCTAGGTTTATGGAGCTAATAAGGCAAATGGCGCAAGAGGAAGTGTTCATAGAAGAGAAGGCTCTAGCATGGCATTGCATGGCTCAGGACTTCATTGTGGCTCAGAGACTTCATTAGTTTTGTTTCTAGCTTTATAGTTTGTTAAAGAATAGTGAATAGGTTTGAAGCTCAAATTCCTATACACAAGTTTTTGCGCACATGACTTTCTAAAAATTTCTCCTATACTTATATACAAAATATTTTTAAATATATTTTATTACTCACAAACTTCATTTTATTTATTATACCTAGTCTTAATCAAAAATATTTTGAAAACTATCAAATCTCTTCAAATCCTTTTCTAAAACTCAACTTTTGACCTGTTGCGGTCGACCGGCTCTGTTTCAGGTCAGATCGGTCGACCGACCGGTCGACCGGACTTCTGACCGTTGGGTGCGTGCATGTGTGCACGTTTCCCGGTCGACCGGACGGTCGACCGGACCCCATTTCGGTCGACCGACCTTCGGCCGACTGAAAGTCATCAACTCTCTGTTTGTTTCGGTCAACCGGGCGGTCGACCGTGGGCCGCAACGGCTTTATTTTTTAAAAACCCGGTCGACCGGCCGGTCGACCGAGGCTGTATTTCAGCCTTAACGGCTATATTTTAAAACACATTTTTAATGGGGTGTTTTGTCTCTAAACGAGCTTAGGGGCTGGTTTCTGGGTCAAATACTTCCTAATTACTTATTATACTAGTTTACCCTTTAATCCCTATCTCTATCCTATAAATAGGGTTGACTAGGGTTATGGTTTTGACAACAAGCTTTTGCAAAAATACTCAAGTTTAAAGTTCTCAAAAGAAGTTTTCATTCTCTGTTTTTGTGCTGAAAAATCTCTCATTTCTGAAGTTTTTGATTCTAAACTCTCTTCAAATTCATTTCCTTTTTCCACTTACAATACTTGAGCTTCAATCCTACACATTATTCTATAGGGTTTTTGTAAGGGAAAAAGATTTTCCAAAAGAGGGTTTGTGGTCTTTTGATCACCAAGAGATACTTATATTCGTGATTGAGGAGTTGGGTACTCCGGTGTGATTATAACTCTTTGTGAAGTTATAGTGGTTGGAAATCTTTCTGGGTGAAGGCGGGGACGTAGAGCTGGGTGCTCGAACCTCGGAAAAATTCTCTGTGTTTGCGTTTGGTTTACTTGCTTTAATTCCTTGCTTTATATTCATTGCTTCATTTACTTGCTTTATATTCATTGCAATATTCACTTGTTTCATATTCATATTGTCGATCAAATACTCATACAACAAGATTGCAATACGCACCTCAAACTCTTATCTAGAGGAATCACGAGGAAGGAGTTCAGAGCCCTTCACGGGGTATTCGGCTTCTAGTCTTGTTTTGGGTGATCGTTGCATCATAACATTTTTAATTGTGCATTGATTAGCTTTATTACCTATTCACCCCCCCTCTAGGTGATTTCACCCTCATCTTAAGATGTCATAGCTCTCATTTGCACAAGACTTGTTTGACACTATTGACTCATTTGGGTTATCAATCAAGTTGTTAGAGATTAGTAGGTTAGTAGTTAGTTAGTCATGTAATGAAAGAGTTAGTTAGACATGAGTAAGAAAAGAAAACAATAAGAAAGAAGAAGTAAAGATAAGGAGTATTACACTAAAATAAGAAAGTAAAAGCAAATGAAAACACCTAGTAAATAGAAAGAAGAAAGAGAAGTATTACTTGTATAAGCTTGTCACCTTCAAATACAACTGTACACTCTCTCTCTCTCTCTCTCTCTCTCTCTCTCTCTCTCTCTCTCTCTCTTTCACTCTAATGGCTAAACTAGCTAGAAGAAGGAGAAAACATAAAAACAACTATAATCCTAGAAACAAACTAACAACAATGCTCTAAATCTCTGGATATCTCCATGAAGAACCCCCAAGGGGGTATTCATAGGCACCAGGGGAAAAGGGTCAGGGGCGCAACCCCTAGCCCGAGGCACTGGCGCGGCCGCACCAATACGGCCGCGGAAACGCGGCCAGAGCTGCATTTCCATGTCTGTACCAGGGCGGTGCGCGCAGCGCCGCCTGCTGTGTGCAGTCGCTTCGGTCCCCTGTTAGTTGTACTTCCCAGATTTCAGATTTGAGCCCCCATGTCTGACAGAATCTTCCTCCTAGGTCAATGGCAATCTTATAGGCCTCTAATCACCCATTAAATGGTGATTTTGGGTCTTCTTCTTTATTCCTCACCATGGACCTAGAATCACATAAACAAACTATTATTAGCAGTATTTTATATAAAATAAATGTGTAGATGTGATAAAAATTATGCAGTATTAGAGACTAATCACACCTCACACTTATCTTTTTGCTCGTCCCGAGCAAAACAAAAACAAGAGAATTATTACACCACTTTCACAGGTGACGCGATTGCACTGAGCATGTGCAATAAATCCTTAAACCTTTAGGTTCCCCTAGAGAATGAGTGTTGTCTCATGAGGGTTTTCAGTGGATTGCACCCACAAAATTCAATAAATGAAAAAAATGTTAATTGTAAGCAAACCTCTTTCAAGAAAAAGAACTTTTAATTATATAAGTAAAAATGACCGAATGATAATAAGAATTAGGCCTAAACTCTCATAAGTCCTCCTATACTTTAGCCTTTAAAAAGAAGAAATCATGATTTTTCTTTGAATTTAGAAAGGATCTTATACTTCTAACTCATTATGTTATTTTGCTTTAAATAGATTGCATAATGTGTAAGTGTGATATGTTTGGGATTTCTCAACTCAACTTTACATATCACTTAATTTTATCAATGTTTATCTAGATGTTTATTCTTGATTTCTTTAGGCTTTCTATTTTACTCATGTAACACATATCAAATCGATGACTACCAAAACAGATGATTTTAGGGCACCAAGTGAAAAAACACCCCTCAGGTCAAATATGCAAGTAGAGCAGGCCATAATATATATATATATATATATATATATATATATATATATATATATATATATTTAGCGTGAGTAATCATGCTTCTTGAGGCACAATTATCCAGCTTATTGGTTTTTTTATTCAAATTGTGTCTCTAAATCTCAAGCGTGTGTGTGGTTTATGCATATTCTACTAAGGCTAAATAAAAGATATGAGTTATTTTTCTTGTCTCTCCCAGCTCTTAGTCAAACCAATGTTTCTTTTTTATTTAGGCTAAATTAAAGATTTCTTAATAAGATTCCCTTAATTCTTACAACCTTTTGTTATTTTTATAAAGAGTATAAAAAGTCTTTTTGTCATTCAGGAGGTTTTTTTGAAGTAAAAAGAAAAGAAAGAATGTTAGCAGCCCCCCCCACACCTATCTAATGCATTGTCCTCAATGAATGTCATGTAAATGCTGATGCAATAAATAAGGAGAAGTAATGATATCACCGTCTCCACCGACTCGGGCCGGCCGAAGTGCGAAGTGCGAAACCTAGGCGTGCCCTCAATATGCTCCAAAGGGTTCCAATTTTAGCCATAGGGTAAAAAGGGAATTCCCAAGTATACAAGGAGTGACTATATCATATAAACAATTATAAAGAACCCTTAATCTTTATTTACACCTCTCTTTATATTTTTTTTTATTTGTTGGTGCGTGGATGGGTATAGTCAAGTGTATGACGGAGCGAAAAGACTCAGCATAATTTTAGCCTGTGATGCAAGCTTAGTGGTCAAAAATGGTTTCAGTCTTTACCCATTCACTTTGAATTCCGTATTACACTTAGGATCGACAATAACTACAACACCGTGTGGGAAGACGGTGCACACAATGAATGGTCCAGACCAACGAGTTTTAAATGTGAAGCCTCGAGTTGTATAGCAGAACCTCGTCTCCCGAGGCAATGTTTTTCCGGTTAATGATTTGGTCATAAAAAAATTTAGTTCTGCTTTTTGTGATCCATGTGTTCCGTGGGCCTCATTCCGTATCTCCTCCAACTCTGAGATCTGCAATCTTCTTAGTTCACCGGCTTTAGTCAGATCGAAATTAAGTTGTTTAATAGCCCATAGGGCTCAGTGTTCTAACTCGACTGGCAGATGACAGGCTTTTTCAAATATGATTCTATAAGAAGACAATCCCAGGACCGTTTTAAAAGCAGTTCGGTAAGCCCATAACACATCGTTTAGCTTGGTCGACCATTCCTTTCAGTTTTGTCCAATAGTCTTTTCCAAAATGAGCTTGATTTGTCGGTTGGTCACTTCGAGTTGCCCATTTGTTTGGGGATGATACAGAGTGGATAACTTATGATTGATGGAATATTTTCACATCAGAGCTTCAAAAACTCTATTGCAGAAATACGATCCATTATCACTAATTATCGCTTTGAGGGTGCCAGAACGGGGGAAGATATTTTTCTTGAAAAATTTGACAACCACTTTGTTGTCATTGGTCTTAGTAGGCACAGCTTCTATCTATTTAGAGACATAATCCACTGCAACCAAGATGAACTGGTTACCGAGTGAATTTGGGAATGGCCCCATGAAGTCGATACCCCAAACATCAAAATTTTCAACTTCAAGAATCGGGTTCAGGGGCATCATGTCTCTTCTCGAAATTTTCCCAATCTTCTGACAATTTGCACATATCTTGCAAAAGTGGAATGAGTCTTTGAACAAAGTAGGCCAGTAAAACCCACTTTGTAAAACTTTCTCTGCGGTTTTGCGGGGAACGAAGTGTCCTCCGCATGCAAGTTCATGACAAAAACTAAGCACACTCCTCTGTTCTTCTTCTAGTATGCATCGTCGAATAATCTGGTCAGGATAATACTTAAAAAGATACGGCTCTTCCCAGAAGAACTACCGTACTTGGGCAAAAAAGTGACACTGGTCTTGCTTTGTCCAGTCAGCGGGTAAATGTCTAGTGACCAGGTAATTAACTATGTCCGCATATCATGGTTCCTTGAAAATGGCCAGGATGTGCTCATCTGGAAAATTCTCATTGATCGAAGCTTGGATGATAGGTGCATTCAGAATTCTTGACAGATGATCAGCTACCACATTTTCTATACCTCTTTTATCCTAGATTTCCTGGTCAAATTCTTGAAGCAGAAGAATCCACCAATTAATCAGGCTTTTGCTTCCTTCTTGGTCATAAGGTATTTCAATGTCGAGTGATCCGTGAAAATCACTGTCTTCGATCCTAACAAGTAGGGCCGAAACTTTTCTAACGCAAAGACAATAACTAAGAATTCATTCTCGGTTGTTGTATAATTATGTTGAGCGTCAATCAGGGTCTTACTCGAGTACTAGATCACTTGCTGCCTATTATCGATGCGCTGTCCAAGAACAGCGTCGATAGTAAAATTAGAGGCATCGTACATGATTTCAAACGGTTGTTCCCAATCCGGAGCAGAAATAATAGGCGTAGATGCAATGTCTTGCTTAAGCTTCTCCTATGATTTGAAACATACTTCGTTAAAACCAAAGGGCACGTCCTTTGCGAGCAGATTAGTTAAGGGCCTAGCGATTTTGCTAAAGTCCTTAATAAACCATCAGTAGAACCCAGCATGCCCTAGAAAGAATCTGATATCCTTGATGCTTTTAGGGTAGAGCTTAGCAATCACTTCTATTTTTGCCTTGTCCACTTCAATTCCTCTCCTAGAAATCTTATTGCCTATGACAATCCCCTGTCTCACCGTGAAATAACATTTCTCCCAGTTCAGAGTTAGATTCTTTTCCTTGCATCTTTGCAGAACCAACTCTAGATAATGAAGACACTGATCATATGAATCTCCATAGATGAAGAAGTCAACCATAAATTCTCAAAAAATGTTCCACCATGTCAGAGAACAAACTGAGCATGCACCGTTGGAATGTCGCGGGAGCGTTGCACAATCCAAAGGGCATGTGTCAATAGGCGAAGGTTCTGAATGGGCAGGTGAACGTAGTCTTCTCCTGATCTTCTGTAGCAATGGGGATTTGATTGTATCCCGAGTACCCATCTAGGAAACAGTAGTACTCATTATCCAGCCAAGCGTTCAAGCATTTGGTTATGAAGGATAGCGGGAAGTGATCCTTATGAGTGGCTGTATTCAACTTTCTATAGTCAATACAAACACAAATCTTGGTAGGCAGTCTTGTTTGAACCAACTCTTTTTGCTCATTCTCTACCACCGTAAAACCAGCTTTCTTGGGGACTGCATGAGCCGGGCTAACCCATTGGCTATCAGAAATGGGATAAATGATTCCATTATCTAACAGTTTCAAATTTTTTGTTTTTATGGCCTCTTGCATGAGTGGATTGAGCCTACGCTGTTGGTCCCTCCTGGGGATCGCTTCATTGGTTAAGTGAATTCTATCTTGAACTATTTCTGGACTTATCCCCTTGATATCTTTCATGGTCCATCCAATGGCTTCCCTGTGTCTCTTCAGAATAGACATCAAGTTGTCCTTTTATTGCTCAGTCAGATGGGATGCTATGATGACTGGCAGGGTTTGTCTTCCGCTTAAGTAGGCGTACTTGAGGTGTTCAGATATGGCTTTTAACTCTAGGGAAGGTGTTGATTCATTGGAGGTGATATCTGGAGTTTTGGTCCTAGGATGAGGTATGCTTGGGCTTGATGCCCAATCCACTACTGAGTCTATGATCTAATTCAGATTGAAATCCTCAGACTCCAGATCAAACTCACTCTCTGTTTCCATCTCTATGCTTTCTTCTTGCTCACTGGTCAAATTTTCAATGGAATTGACCTCAAAAGTTTGATCATTTATATCCTTGGGTTGTCTTCCAAGATTGAAGACATTGACTTCTTTTGTCATATCTCCAAAGGTCAATCGCATGGACCCGTTCCTGCAGTTGATTATGGCAATGGCTATAACAAGGAACGGGCACCCTAAGATGACCAAAGTTTGAGACCGCAGATTTGACACAGGTTGGGTCTCAAGCACAATGAAGTCAACATGGTAGATGAAATCCCCGACCCAGATAAGGATATATGTGATTTTTCCCTTAGGAATTTTCACAGATCGGTTTGCTAACTGAATGGTGACTCGAGTTGGACTCATCTCGCCCAACCCAAGTTGCTGGTATACTGAAAGAGGTAGCAAGTTGATACTTGCTCTCAGGTCAAGGAGTGCTCTGCTAATTTCTATTTGTCCTATGGTGCAAGAAATTATGGGACATTCAGAATCTTTGTATTTCACCAGAATAGGACCAGACAGAATTTCGCTTATGTTTGTTGCCAAGAATACTTTCTTGAGCACATTCATTTTTCTCTTCTTCATACACATATCCTTAAGAAATTTGGCATAAGATGGGACTTGTTAGATAACGTCAAGAAGAGGCACATTCACTTTGACCTGATTAAACATCTCAAGTATTTTTCCATGTGCATTTTCTTATTATTGTTCCTAAGACTATTCGGAAATAGTGCTACAGGCTTATGAACTTGTTCAGCAGCTGTGTCTTTGTCAGATGTTTGCGGAGCAGATTGGGGGGAGCTGGCAGATGTGGAAGCAGGAGCAGGATTAATGTGGGAAGGATTTTTTTGCTGGTAGACCGGTTGTCCACCTTCTTTCCTGATCGAAGTGTATGAACAGCATTGCACTGGTTGATCGGAGGAGCCTGAATTTCATATGCTTGATTGAAATTCTTAGTGTTAACTAGCGGCTGACTAGGTAAAGTACCCTTTGGTCTTTTACTTAGAGAGTTAGCTAGTTGACTCATCTGCATTTCAAATTTCGATATAGCCTGTGAATGGTTGCTCAATGTTTGTCCTTGATTTTGCATGAAGGCGGATTGGGACTTCATAAAAGCTTCCATACTCTCTTCTAATTTACTGAATTTCTATTCCATTGGTGAACTTTGGAAGGAGGAAGATGGAACTTGACTGGAAAAATTCGTTTGATGATTGGGAAGGTGGAGATTGTTGGGAAAATTGGCCTAGGAGAATTGTTCTGGGCCCAAGAGAAATTTGGTTATTTCTCCAACTGGGATTGTACATTTGCGAGTAAGGATTGTGTGGCGGCCTGAGTAGGCCACATTCATGTATTCCGGCGGTACTTAGTGAGTCTGAAAAACAGGATACTCTTCAAAAATATGGTTCAGTGCCTGACAGTATGGACAACCGGGATTGTGAATTGGTGGTGGGTTGATTTGGTTGACATTAGCTGGCTCTTTTATTTCTATAGCCTCTATTCTCCTCATCAGGGTTGCGATCTTAGCTTCAGCAGTTATGGAATTCTAAGGATAGGAGCCCTCATTTCAAAGCTATAGATTATGAATCCTTAGTTTCTCTAAGGTTGGCTCCTATTGCAGGGTTTTCTCAGCTAAATCCTCAAACAAATTCTAACCCTGATTTTTATTCTTTTACAAGAACCCTCCCTGACACATGGTTTCTAACAGGGATTTCGTTTGATATCCAAACCATCATAGAGAATCTGCACTGATGCCATTTCTCTACACCGTGATGAGGGAACTGAGCTAAGAGATCTTTGAATCGTTCAAAGTATCTCCAGAATGGTTCGCTCTATTCTTACCTAAACTGCATGATATTCTTTCTGATGAGGGCAGTCTTGTAGATGGGGTAGAATTCCTTCAAAAAGGCCTTGACGAAATCGTCTCACGTTGTAACTAAATTTATGGCCAAATTGTACAACCATTTTTTATCTAAGTCCTTTAGGGAGAAGGAAATAAAACGTAACCTAACGGCATCGTCTCCTAGCTGGAGAATGCACATCATGAAGCATACTTCTTCAAATTCCTTAACAAAGAAGTATGCGTTCTCTGATTCTAAACCATGAAACTTTGAAAGAGTGTTAATGAATTGGGGCTTTAACTCGAAGTTATTACAATTCACTTCAGGAAGTTTTATATAAGATGGTAGTGAGGTTCTGATCGGGTAAAACCTGTCCTGTAGCGACGCCATCACCGGTTCTGGATGCAGGGGTAGAGAAGTATTTCTGGTTAATCTGAAAGTTACAGGATCTCTCACCCACTTTTGCATGAAGCACACCACAAATAACGTATAGATAACAAACAATCAAAAAGAATAAAAAATAATTAAAAGAAAGAAAAACAACCACCAGCCTTAGTCTAAGGTACCTAGACCTAGAGGACTCTTGACTGCTCGATTTTCTGGGGGAGGTTATTGTAGGAACTCGGCTACAAGTTAATCGGTCAGGAAAGGGTAAAATTCGGTGGGAGGTATCCGGACGTGAGTTATGGGCCTTAATTACGCCAAACCACGGAGCTTTCGAGGCTTAACCTCTCAATCCACTTTCCTTAGACATTGATTTTGCAGGAGTATAGTTTTTGCAATTCCCACCCTCGATTAATCTCTTAGTGAGTCCGAGATGTCTCTAGGACCAACGCCTATCAATTTTTAGTTAAGACTTTGGGATTGTGAGTGCACTTGGAGATGATTTTTGGGCTAAGGAAGGTGATAAAATCCCCACCTTATCTTATTTATTTGAGGTTTTGCCCTTAATGTCAATTGTGCAAGTGTACAATATATTCACAACAAGATAACACTCAAAGAGATAAATCACTCCAAAATATTGGTCCTATTCTATATGAATGCACACGTACCTTTCTTCAGCACTTTTCAACATAAATTGAAATGAATTGAAATAGACACTTCCCTTAAATGCAAAAGTCTAATTTGATTTTCAATTTAGCAACAAATGAATTTTTGTTGAATTATTACAAGTGTAAAGGTGAAGCATACAAATGAACTAAAAATTTGAGAAAGCAATTTGAGCGATTTTCGACAACCTTGCAGAAGAGCTTTTGTTAGTACTTCAATTAGAGAAATTCGCATTTACACATATTTTCCGAGGGCAAATAAATTCCTCATGCAATGTCTTTGGCCGCCACTCTTACTTCCCTAATAGTTACCTCCTTGGTACTTCTCTGCACAGAAAAATAAAGAAAAATCTTTAATTTTGAACAATAAAGTCGTTCCCTCCCCGGCAACGGCGCCAAAATTTGATCGATAAAAGCATGCACAAATATAAGTAAAGGAAAGTGAGTTGATGTTACTGCTTTTGCGATTCTTCCGTACTAGCAAAGTAGGTATACGGGTCATATCCACAAAGAGGGAGAGTGATGGAAGATTTGATGCGGCGTCGTTGTTCAAAGTAAAGAAAAAGTTCCATTTTTCAAATAAAGAATTGAAATGAAAATAAGTGTTATTTCAAGAATTATTTGGATTGGTTTGTTGGTTTGTAAAAATACATTTTCTTAATAGTAAAAATGCATGACTAACTTTCTACTAAGTGCTCCTACTAATCTCTAACTTCTTGAAGATGTAGCCTCACGATGGATCATAGGCAAGCTTAACCTTTATGCGTAGGAACTATTCACGTTGGAGACCAAATGAAAATCCTTCCTTTAATTTAGCTTTACACGGCAAAACTTGAACATTCCCTTATCAAGATCCAATCGAAGTCGAGAATAAGGGAAGAAATAAGTGCACAAATGGTATCGGCAAAAACTAATAGGAATACCTCTAACTTACAAAGACAAGTAAAGTTTATAATCTATAAATCATCAAAAACCCGTTAAGCAGAAATATAAGAAAGGGAATACTTATAAGTAAGTTAGAGTTAGAACCCTCATCTTAAGATGTCATAGCTCTCATTTGCACAAGGCTTTTTTGATACTATTGATGCATTTGGGTTATCAATCAAGTTGTTAGAGACTAGTGGGTTAGTAATTTGTTAGCCATGTAATGAAAGAGTTAGTTAGACATGAGTAAGAAAAGAAAACAATAAAAGAGAAGAAGTAAAGAGAAGGAGTATTACACTAAAACAAGAAAGTAAAAGCAAATGAAAACACCAAGTAAGTGGAAAGAAGAAAGAGAAGTATTATTTGTATAAGCTTGTCACCTTCAAATACAACTTTTACACACACACACACACACACACACTCTCTCTCTCTCTCTCTTTCACTCTAATGGCTAAACTAACTAGAAGAAGGAGAAAACATAAAAACAACTACAATCCTATAAAATAACTAACAACAATGCTCTAAATCTCTAGATATCTCCCTAAAGAACCCCCAAGGGGCGTATTTATAGGCATCAGGGGAAAGGGGCTAGTGGCAACCCCTGGCCCAAGGTATTGGCGCAACCGCCCCAGTATGGCCACGAAAATACGGACAGTGACACTTTTCGCGACTGTACCAGGGCGGCGTTCGCAGCGTCGCCTGCTGTGTGCGGTCGCTTCGGTCCCCTGTCAGTTGTACTTCCCATATTTCAGATTTGAGCCCCCAGGTCTGACAGAATATTTCTCCTAGGTCAATGGCTATCTTGTAGGCCTTTAATCACCTATTAAATAGTAATTTTGAGTCTTCTTCTTCATTCCTCATCATGGACCTAGAATCATACAAGCAAACCATTATTAGCAGTATTTTAAATAAAATAAATGTGCATATGTGATAAAAATTATACAATATTAGAGACTAATCAGTGTTACAGCTTTGTTCAAACACGGGTTTGAATGAAGATGATGAACAGTTAAAGTGAATTGACTGTTAAAAGAGCCGGGTCCTTTATAAGCCCTTCAGTGGCTGAGATACGCGGGGCGTATCTCAAGCTCAATCTGACTAATAAAAAACTTGAACATCAATTAAGAGCCGTGTCTCTACATCAATTAAGAGCCGTGTCTCTACAACAACTGAGAGCCGCGTCTCAACGATAATTGAGAGTCGCGTCTCTGCAACAATTGAGAGTCACGTCTCAACTCCACTGAAGTTCGCGACTTCGCTTGACCAGCATGACAGTCGCGTTTATGAGAGCTGCGTTCTCTCACATACAAAGAGTATGTCTCTGCTTCTAAATCAGTTTGACAGTACACTAGTAAAGGTAACTAACAACTCTACCAGTTCAATAGTACACCAACAAACAAATCAAAGCTCATAACAAGTGCTAGATTGAGTTTCTAAGACACTTGTGATGATCTTCCTTGGAGGCTTCAAACAGTTCAACAGTACACTCATGAAGGCCAGAATCCAGATAGGATCAAGCTCAGGGCATCTCAAAAGATTGTCAGTCCAATCATGAGTGCCCAAAATCAACTGAAGTCCAAAGTATTTTGTAATTCATCTCAGTCAACAGCGGAGTGTCGAAAACTTTGGTGGGAATCTATAGGCTATCTAAAAATCACTAAGGACAAGCCATCAGATGCAACCTCACTTCAACGCGAAGGTCGTGTTTCAACTAAAACAAAAACCTCGCGTCCAAAGAAAAAACAGAGACTTTAGACGCGAGTCTGAGCAACCCTACATCTCACGTGGGTCTGAATAACTCCGTGTCCCATGCGGTTCTGAGCAACTCCACACCATGCTTCAAACGCGGGTCTAAGCAACTCTGCATTTTCCGCATCTACAACAAGCAACGCAAGGTCTGCGTCCAGCGCGAGACCCGCGTTCTGTTATAACTGATCCCCATTACTGGGTCAATCAGTTCTCCATATAATAGGGAGTTAACCTCATAATGGAGAGATTTTAGGGGACAATAATACCCCTTATAACTCCGTACAAATAGCCTGAGGAGCTATAAAAAGAGGGGGGCAGAGAAGAAGAGAGAGAGGAAAACTTTTGAGGATTGAGAGCTGAGAATTCTCAAGCTAAAGGATTCTTGTTTTTCCTTTTGCTTTTTTGAGAGAGAGAAAAGGAGTAATCAGTGGACTCTAAACACTTAGTGTATTAAAAACAGAGCTCCCTCCTTATTGATTTTTGAGAGTGTCTTGAAGAGAAGCTTGGCATTCGGCTGGTCAACAGAGAACAAGAATCATTCTCCATCGCCACACGAAGAGCCCAGTCTTAAATAAAAGGAAGAATCATATTTTCTTCCCTCTTTTATAATCAGAATCATTCCACTGTAACTTTTCAGCCGCTCAAAGAAACTTTACATCGAGCCAACATTTCCGACCAAGCAGGGTTGTCACATTCGACGAGAGTTCAATGGTGAAGCCTATAGACTCTCAGCAAGTGGAGAGTAGGAAGACCGACAAAATATCACAGTAGGTGGAGGCTGATGCTACTCCACTATCTCTAAATAGATTAGTATCATTTGATATCATACCTGAGGTGATACAGGGTGGTGATCATTCGCCGATCAGGATATGAGGATCAAGGACAAACTATGAGTGATGTCCAAGAATCCATTACAGTTTGAAGAGCCCGAAGAAATTCACGTAAGCCCAGTTTGCTCACTACTAACATGATCATGGCCTATACTCTCCCACTCATTGAGGAGGCAAACCCGTATACATATATATAAGCTCAGTTCAGAGTCCAAGACATGGAGGATGCTATGATGGAAGAGATGAATTCTCTACACAAGAATGACACTTGAAAACAAATTGCCCAAGAGAAAGAAGGCGATCAGTTGTAAGTGGGTATTCGAAAAGAAATAGAGATCTCTAGATAGTGATATTGTACGCTCCTAGGTCAGATTGGTAGCTAAAGACTACAACGCAGTGAGAAGGCATTTACCATTACTGTTGTGAAACACTCGTCTATTCGAATTTTGTTGACATTAGTGGCACAGTACGAGTCGGAGCCTGATCAGCTCAAAGTGAAAACCGTCGTTCTCCATGGCGATTTTAAAGAGGAAATCTACATGCCTCAGCCGACCGGATTCAAGACTGCAAAAAAGAAAAATATAATATGTGAGTTAAAAAATCATTTTATGGTTTAAAGCAATCACCAAGATAGTGGTATAAGCATTTTGATAGCTTCATAAGAGGCAAGAGGTACACATGAAGGTATTATGACCCATGAGTGTATTACAATAAGCTAGCGGGTGGAGAGTATATCTATCTATTGTTGTATGTGAACGATATGCTTATCGCTTCTAAGAGCAGATTCGTTATTGATAAACTGAAAAAAAAACTTGTCTTTCGAATTCGAGATGAAGGCTCTTGGTGAAGCGAAGAAGGTGCTAGGCTTGGAGATTGAGCGAGACCAGAAAGGTGACAACGTTTGTTTGACATAAAAGTAAAAGGGGTATTTGAAGAAGGTACTTCAAAAATTCAACACAACGGTGACACAAAGTCTGTAAGTATATCACTGATCTTTCATTTCAAGTTGAAAGCTACTATGTCTCTTACGACTATTATAGAGCGTGAGTATATGAATCATGTAACCTATGCTAGCGTAATTGGTAGTTTAATGTATGTAATAGTGTGTTTGAGGCCTGGCCTATCACAAGTTATCTCAATGGTTAGCAGATAAATGCATAATCCCTGTAGGGATCATTGGGAAGTAGTAAAGTGAATTTTACGGTACATCAAAGGTACCATCGTTTGGTATTTGAGAAGAATTCTACAGAGTGGGAATGTATCGGATACGTTGATTTCGACTACGCAGGAGACCTCGATAAATGTCGATTTATAACGGGATATGTGTTTACATTGGCTTAAGCACCGGTGAGTTGGCGCTTTATTTTACAGTCTATTATCACATTGTTTACTACGAAGGTCGAGTATATAGCCATGATGGAAGCTATAAATGAGGCAATTTGGCTTCAAAGATTGCTCGACAACTTGGGAATTAATCTTGATATGTTGAGGATCAATTGTGATAGTATGAGTCCTATCTACTTAGCAAAGAACCAAGTTTAGACGTCAGGTTTCATTTTATTCGGGAGATTCTTAATGAGCATGATATCGAGTTAAAGAAGATTCGTAGAAGGAGAATCCTGCCGATATGGTTACCAAAGTTGTTCTGGAAGTGAAGTTCGAGCGTTGCAAAAAGTTAGTTCATATACTTCCAGTCGCTTGAGCTCGGTGGAGCTCGTTTGTTGAACTACGAATGGCTTGATCTCTTGGGCAGGGGAAATGTAGACAACCACATTGGTGCAGCATGGTTGAGTTGACATGGTGCTATGCTGTGTTCGGCTCAGATTTGAGAAATTTTTACCAAGGTGGAGAATTATGGGGAGAGAGTCTAAAATCTTAATGATGGTGTTTTTTTAACTCCTTGGTGATAGTACAGAATTTGCAAGAAGTGCTAGGATGCAACAGATACGCAAGCAGATACAGTCACCTGTCGACATGACCAATCGACATACCAACAAAAATGTCGATAGGTCCTGGTTCAGGTATGTCGACAGTGATTTACAGAAAGCATGTGTGTCTCAGGTTGTCGACAGGTCTCTTCGGCTGTCGACAACATTTGGGTTCTAGGCGTATCCGAGCATAGCTCTGAATTTGTTTCTGATCTGAATTCAGAGTTTTTGGTTTGCTTTTCTTCGTGAACCCTGTGGAGCATCGTCCTCATGTATTGTATCATGTAATTGATTGATCAATAAGATGTCTCTTCCCTTCTGCTCCGAGGATGTAGACAACCTCATTAAATCTGTGTTTTTATACATCTTTCTCTCTGTTTATTCTTGCCAATTAGTAAATGTTTTGTAGCATACTCTGATGTTTGCACTTTGATCTCCAACAGATTTCCAGCACCTTATACATGCCAGGTATATTTGAAAATGTAGGCGAGGAGGTAGAGGCGACACAAAATTCTTGGATACCATATGAAAAGAAACACCTAAGTCTAATATCTAAAGACTTTTAGAAATACATGTGGAGATAAGCAGCAGCAGAAAATATGACCAGATGTGAGAGGCAGAAACGCAGGGATCGTAGCAGAAGAGTTATTTTCCCCAGCACCCATTAGTTTTGCCTGGGGGTTGACACTGCTGCACCTCCAATTAATGCAGACTCTCCATGGCCTGAGGTTCTGACTAATGTTGACTATGAGAGGTATATCTAGCTAGCTAGCCAGCTATGTTCAGATGTTTACCAAATCAGTGAAAAAACAGATCTCTAGGAATGAGTAAAAGCTCATCACAGTTAAAAACTTAAAAATAGAAGACTGTAGGTATGTCAATGTTTAATGGGCAGGGTTGATGGATGGAATCATGGAAGAAGACGAGAAAAAGAGAGCCAGCAGCAGGTAATTATTGGATTTTTTTGCCAAATTTAACGTACTCCTGATTGCCACTTTTCGAACCCGCACGCGATTACCCCCGACCACTCATGTCACTTCACCACATTATTTTATTAAGTTCAAAAAAAAATACTAGTAATAGTACAATTAGTAATTTTCATTTTATTTATATTATATGGAGCCATTCCCTCGACTTCAGAGGTTCTTTTTGAAATAAAATAAAAAAAAAAGGAACAAATGAAGTCATTGAAATACCCTTAGCGAAGTCATTACTTCTCCCCTCCAACATAGTCTCGACGTTTGCAGCTCAGATTCGTTCAATCCCTTGAACTATCACAACTAGCCATTGTTATGTGAAAATGCCGACACAACAAGAGAAAACATCGAGTGGGAGACTTGGCAACGGAAGCGTAGAAGCATGTTGTGCGCAGGGGGGACAACAACCACCCTTGAGAAATCCGCCCACCTGGCGGAGACTTGATGCAACCGAGAAGCAACCAACACGACAGGACCAACGAACAACAGAGAAAGCAATCAACACAATATTTAACGAGGTTCGGCAACGTGCCTACGTCCTCGGGACAAGGAGAGAGAGATTTTATTGATTCGGCAATCAATACAAACTAATATAAGACGAAAACTTGAGGGAATTCTTAGGGATACAATACATGAGGGCTCTAGCCCCTATTATAGCCACAGAGTCCATGGATTTAAGGAAACCCATATTGGATTCTATCCCATCCAGAAAAGGAATCCGAATCCCAAAAGGAAAGTCAAAACACGCCTGTCGGTCGACCGGCCGGTCGACCGACCCATGCCACGGTCGACCGCGCCGGTCGACCACGCCCAACCAGAGCAGCCTGCTTTCAGTCGGTCGACCGGGCCGGTTGACCGCTCTCTTCCACGGTCGACCAGGCGATCGACCGGGCTAACCTTGTGCACGTCGTGCACGCCGGTCGACCGGGCGGTCGACCGGCCTCCTCCACCGGTCGACCGGGCGGCCGACCGGGAGCACAATCTGGCCTGTTCAATGCGCCGTTTCTCGCTCCTTGATTTTTGATCTCTGTGCTAACTTCCTCTACTCCTCTATCTCGTCTCTCCCATAATTTTCCACCTCGGTGAAGATTTTTCAAATCTGAGCCGATCTCTAACGAACTCCAGTCTATCACCTGGTGAAATTGACACACGATCTCGGCGAAATTGACACACGATCTCAGCTTGCGCGCTCCGGACGAAATTGACACACGATCTCGGCTTGGAATCTGTAGCTCAGCTATCCAACTGGAATGCACCACACATGCCTTCCCTACACTTCACCTTAGGAGAACTTCTATACATGCCGATCACCGAACATGTCTCCAACTCAACAACTACATGACCTCACGAAGAACTCATCATGAGCCAACAGTGACTCTCCAACTGACTAGCTCTATCTAGTCTACATGTCTTCAGCTGACGGTCCAACCAAGTCTGAGTAGAGCACACGGAACACCATCATCGGCTTCAACAAACTGGATGCACACCCCTCCTATGCAAGCTCAACCATCTTCTCACCAGAAGATCAACCTGGTCATCGAGATCACAACACCTCACCTCTACGTGAAGTCCAACTAGCCAGAACACTTCACCTCTACGTGAAGTCTCTCCACCTCTACGTGAAGTTCCAATCGGCCACAACTCGAGAACCCAAACAGTTTCATACGGGTTGTATCACCAAATTTGGCTGCGCCATTACGGCTGCCTACGTACCTTGCCCAAAGGATCAAGCCAACCGTAGTTCATGCATATGAACTCCATCAAGCTCAAGCACTTGTACCTGGATTTGTAGCAGCGAACCTATCTGGATGAGTCATATGAACCTCCACACGACCATCATGGAGAACAATGACCTTTAACTTTAGCTTGTCGCGATTACAAGCTTGAGATTTTCACACAGCTTAAACCAACCCCTGCCTTAACAGAAACAACAAACAATTTAGTTTGTGGGGGAATGAGTTCAACGGTTCAAAGAGTAGAGTTAGAAGAAAATCAAGGAATAGTGAAAATAATAGATAATAAACATGATTTTTTAAGTAATTGAGCAATTCTTAATGAACAAGCGAAATGAAAATCGACAACATCTCATGATATAACAATAAGACAATTATCTCCATTATCTTCAGGAACAGTCTAATTCTTTTGGTCATTGATTCCAAATACTTTCTTAAGTTTTCATTCTACTATAATAGAATTTATAGGTTGTATAGAACAATTTTGTTTAGTTATTTAGCTTATTATCGAATTCATCTAATATATATATATAACATGTATTACACACGTATTTTGTATTCTACACAAGGTGATACACCAATCACAATAAGTAAATCATAAACATAGTTTATCATCCAGATAACACATGCATCACAAAACAAACTTGCATATCATAAACATATCACACTTCACATATCACAATATCACATCATACTTCACATATCCATATATCATATTTAATGAGATTCCTATATACATTATTCATATGCATATACAATTCACACGTAAAGTGTGGAATCCTCCGTCTTCCCCTTCTTGCTGGCTCCCGCCCAGCCCCTTCCTTCATATATATATCTGTGTGTGTGTGTGTGTGTGTGTGTGTGTGTGTGTGTGTGTATGTGTGTGTGTATATATATATATATGTATGTATATATGTATGTGTATATATATATGTATACATATATATATACACACACATACACACACACACACAAACACACACACACACACAAACACACACACACACACACACACATATATATATAAATATAAATAATAACCTCGTCTTCCCCTCCTACCGGCTACTGCCCAGCCCCTTCCTCCATGCATATAGATATATAAAATAACAACACCATCTTTATCCTCCTACCGGCTCCCTCCCGGCCCCTTCCTCCATGTACATAGATATATAAAATCATAACACAACCTTCCCCTCCACCGGCTCTGGCCCGGCCCTTTCCTCCGATGTGCATGAATGCAAAAGACATATATTTATAACTTACATGCAAATAATAACCAATGTATCAATGATCTGAATATCAATTAGATATTATGGTTTGCTTTTTAGCTTAGTAACTCTAGTATCGAGGAGATACATATGGTTCATTGTACATGAAAGCATATTTAAGTTACAAGTTAACTTTATAATGGACTGCTCACCTCATTTATATAGATTGAATTGTCATTCATATTATTAGTATCCAACCTTCTTGATCATACTACTTATATATGTGTACACACACATTGCCAATATGGTGTGTAAATTCAAGTTCATACAAGCTTGACGTGTTGGCCCAAAGGCCCATCACCCTAGTTTTGATGGTGATTAACACATGTAGTTATAGTACTAATGATCTTATTTTTATTAAGTTTCAGATATTCAATCAAGATCTTAGTCGGTGTTTAGCTTCAACAAAAGATTTGATGTCAAGTTTTGAAGCTATCACTTGTTGATTCATGAGCTCGCGCTTTAAGATCACATTAAGTACTCAAAGATGAGTCTAGCTCATGGATTAAGTTTGAATCAAGTCGAGATGGAGAAGAAGATTTTCAGGTCAAGAAGACTTGAGTCTAAATTTATAAATTTAAAATTTATATTTTATGATAAAATGTAAAGGATAGATTAGTTAAGCATTGCTCAAGCTTATACACACACAAAAAAAATTGGATTTTAAAAAATACGATTTGTTTTTAAACTTTAAATTCTATACCTCAAAAATAGCTCACATGTTTGTATTATGTGTTGATTTTTGATCACACATATTTGTACTTCAAAGTATTTCAATGAACTTATTTTTTGTGGATTTTATGAAGATTTTATGGAATTTAAGATGTATTTTAAAATGTTGTTAAAACTGTTTTTTGGGCTGCTGGCGGTCGACCGAAGCAAGGCTCAATCGACCGACGTGCACAAGACGTGCACTAGCCTATGTGACTTGAGCCTGATCGACCGACCGTTCGATCGCTGTAGTGATCAGCCGATCGACCGGTCGACCGACTGAGTTTGCAGAGCTCTCGGGTTTTCTCGGTCAACCGGGCTGCCGACCGCTCTGCTGATTTGCTCTAACACCCTTTCAGTAATTTGATCATAACTTTTTATTTTTATACTTAATCAATATAATTTAAATTGTATTTTAAATATAACTTAGAGGGCTACATTTCATATTTAATGGTTATTTTCTAATTCAAATGTTAAAGATATCAAATATTGGATTGAATCCTATTATTGTTTTGATAACAGTTTACTGTTTTTGATTTGATACCTAATAGCATTTTATTAATAACTTTCTAACCTATAAGATATTGATTTGCTTTAAGTTATTTTATAAAGGAGACTTAAATATATACAAATTCTTCCTATATACCTATTTCCCAAATTCTAATGTTTTAGGCCTCAAAACTATGCTCAAATTTGACCTATTGTATAGTCTAGATCTGTGGTTGGTCGACCGCCTGGTCGACTGCCAGACTCCAACGGTCAGAAATTTGACCGTTGGTCGGTCGACCGGGCAGTCGACTGACAGGCTATTTCTGACAGTTTTTGAGCCATGATGGCTATTTTTTCTTGGCCTCTAAATATGTGGTTTTTGGGTAAGTTTTAAATAAGTTTTTCAAGAGCTTATTTTTCCATCTTCAATAGAGTTTTTCCAACAAGTTTTTAAAGCTTCATTGCCATATCAAAAGAGAGTTTATCAAGAGTGATTCTCTTAAGTTTTCAAAAGTTTTTTCTTAAGTTTTTCCACTACTCAATCTATCTAGTTTTTTCACACGAACTTGAGCTTTCCTTTGCTATATTTATCCTCTAGGGATCATTTATTGTGAGAGTATTTTAGGTAATCAAGAGAAGTAGATCACCAAGTGTTCCACCCCTTGTATTAAGAAGTTGTAGAGATGCGGCCTCGTCAAGCTAGTGTGCTTGCGTGTGTTGTTCTTGGGGGAACAAGTGAGGGACTTGCGGGTCCACGAGTTTTTGAGGGAGCTCGTTGTAGGTGTTGCGACACTGAGTGATCTTGCAGGATCGTTTATAGTGGAAATCCTTTATAGTGGTGAAGGTGGGGACGTAGAGTAAGTGGCTTGAACCTCGAAATAATTCTCTCATTTTTGTGAGTGCTTGTCTCTACCTCTCTCACTTGTATTTATATCTTGCATGCTTTTATTGTTAACATTCTTACATGCATGACATTCCTTTGTGCCTAATTAATATGCATGCTTGGGTTTGATTGTTTGCTCACACTTGTATTTAATCAAGAGAGCCAAAGTGGAACCTCAACTTTTAATCTAGAGGAATCTTGAGGAGATAGTTCAGAATCCTTCCCGAGAATTCAGCTACACTCTTGTGTTATACTTTGTGTGTTAGCATTATAATTTAGTTTGCATAATTAGTTTTTAATTTCGCATTATTTTGCATTTGATTAGCTTGTCACCTATTCACCTCCCTCTACGTGACCTACAATTGGTATCAGTGCTTGGTGCTATTGATTTGGTTCTACAATCTTGAGTTAAAGATCCTATTTTTGCTAATCCCAATATTTGCCCACACACATGGATTTCATGATACCTCCTATGTTTGGCATGTTGAAACTTGTTTTGATGATAACAAATGTGATTTGTACTATTTTTGTGTATTTTTAGATGTTTGTTGGAAGCCTTGATCACACACAAAATAGTCCTATTAGTAGACTTGACCCTTCCTATTAGTAGACTTGATCCTTCCTATTAGAAGATTTGACCCTTCTTATTAGTCGACTTGACCATTCCTATAGTCGACTAATATCATGTCTAGTCGACCTATCAATTTTACTAGTCGACTAATACATGTTGTAGTCGACTAATAAATTCTGCTAGTCAACTAATTCTATTTTTCAAAGACTTGCATATCTGTATCAGTCTTAATATAGTCTATTTACTCCTTTGATTAGTCGACTAACCCAGTGAAAATTGCCTACCCTAGTCGACTTATAGCAGTTTGTAACTGTAGTACAATTATTGAATTCTGGTATTTTATCTAACATTTTAATATTCAAAGTTGTCCTAATACTACCCTAACTGATCATAGATTTCACCTATAAATAGGAATGTTGTCCTAGGCTAAATACACCAATTCATTCAATAGTTTTCTGCCAAAAACTTTGTTCAAAAATCTATTTTTCAGAAAACTGTTTCCACTTTCTGTTCTTCACACAAATTCCAATCCTTTAGAGAAGAATTCTGAGGGTCCACCTATAAGAGTCCTTGTTCACGATCACATACAGATTCAAGACTTATAGGATTGATTGTAATCACTCAAAGAGAAAGATTATACAAGAGCGTCTTCGGGTTGAAGAGAGGTTGTACAAGGTGTTGTGTTTTCTTGGTTGTAAGAAGAGTTGTATACATTTGGCAAAGGGGATTTGTCAAGTGGTATACAAGGTGTTGATTTTGGGTATACAAAATTTAAGGTTAAAGGAAAATCTCAAGCGGGTGACTTGGGGACTGGATGTAGGTCAAGTGGACCGAACCAGGATAAATCATTTGTGTTTGCGTTTGATTTACTTTCTGTGATTTATTTCCTTTTATACAAGTTCTTTTATTTAACTCTAATATCTTTGTTTGAGTGTTGACGTAATTTTTAGATCCTACATGGCATTCTTAACATCCAAATTTGGAAAGTTAATATGTCCATGTACCTAAAAGCCTAAGGAATTCATGTTTATTTTGCCACCATTAAAGAGTCATATTATCGAAATAGCTAAAACCTTGAGGCTAATGCAAAAACCATCCATGCATTAAAGTCAACCCTAAATGATGAATATTTATCTAGGGTTTCTAACTTTGATTCGGCTTTTGTAGTATGGAACACTCTTGTCTCCCTTGGTGAACAAAGGCGATATTATATGGGGAGTGACTCGGATTATGAAAGTGCTACTTTCAACTTGTGCTATATGATCCAAGGGGATGGCCCCCTTGAGGTAAATTTAGATTCCGAGTTAGATGAATAAATTGAGATGCCATATGATGACCTTGTATTATTTTGCCAACAACTTCTTAAAAGATATGATTTGTTAAAAATGGAAAACAAGAATTGAAAAATGAAAATGATTCTATTTTAAAAAAAGACTCTTGTAAAAATAAATTTGAAATTGTTTCAAAAGAAAATGAATCCTTGACAACGAAAACTATTTTGGTGGAAAAAGAAAAGCAAATTATTTTAAATGAAAATAACTCTTTAAAAAGAAAATTGTTTTAAAGAAAAAGAAAATATTTCTAAAAAGAAAAAGAATTTTGTTTCTCATGCACATGTCTCTTCTTCTAAAATTGAAAATGATATATGTATTTTGAAGAAGAACATAGATTGTTTGGGCTCCACTTTGAGCCAATGTGCATTTAAACATAATAAATTAGAATTTATATTTTGTAAGAAATAAATTTACAATTGTATGCACATCCTACACGACATACACCTCATGTACACCATGATTATACCCATTCTCATATGTATGCTAGAGTGTACACATGTACACATTGTGGCCGCAAAGGCCATCTTGCAAAATTTTATTTTGATAGGCTAAATTCTTTAAAATTTGCAAATAACAATGTTTGGGTTCTCAATATTTCTAACCCTCATGGCCCAAAAAGATATGGGTACCAAATTTTCACCTCTTGTGTTTGATGTAGGTGTGGGCTCTCATAAGACGTGAGAGGTTTGGTGTCTTAGTGGTGGATGTATTTGGAGCTTTAGGACAAACACATTTGATGCATCGCTATCAAGAAAGCATGATGGGAGGACCATCTCTTGTTTTGGAGAAATGAATTGGCTACATTAGTTTTGGTAACCATTTCTTCTTCCTCTTTAAAAATATTTTAAATGTTTATATGCTAGTGTAAGTAACCTAGACTCTATCATATGATGTTTTGTGCTTATAGTTGAGTTGATTGGTTGCCTAAGCTTTGCATGTTTTTTTGAAAAACTTTTCAATGGATTTATATGCCAATGCCTTTTGGTTGATTCATATTTTTATATACTTTAGTTAAAACATATATTGATTTAAATGTCTATATCATATGTTCATATGTATATTCCATTAAAACTTGTGTTATCCATGTACAATTTTGAGATACGTGCTTTACATTCTCCATTCTTTTTATGTACTCAATTATTTGTTTGATTATACATTGTATGTCCTAGTTTTGATGATTCATGCATAACTATATGATATATCATGTTTTTAAGAAAAAGAATTTCATGCAAGTTGTGTTTTGAGCCTTAATGTTTATTTTCATAAATATGTTATTTACATGATTCTTGTTGATCGTACACGTGTATTACATATTTTCATACCATATGTGTCACATTTCTGCATTTATATTTAAATAAATCTCTGTTACTTAATGTATTTTCATGTTTAATGGCGTATAGTGTAATTAAGAAAGAAAGGGTGAGATTGACAGATTTATCCAAATTAAATCCAAAAATTCAAAAGAAAGGAGATTAATTCTAATCCAGAGGTTTTAAAAGTCATCTTATCTGAAGACCGGGTATATCAGATGAGATAATATCATCCAAATTCAAAGAAAAAATAGATTAGAATAAGACCTATAGGTTTTGTTGAGGATAAAGAGATAGATCATCAAATCTAAAGTTGAAATTTAAAATCCAAAAGGATAAATAGACAGAGAGAAGATCAACGGATGAGATGAAGTATTTAGACTCAGATTCAGGCTGGATACATTTTAGTATTTTAATCATATCGTTTGCTACAGAAAGTCAACTCTGATGATTCAAGATGATCTAGAAAGGATACTTAAAGGCTACAACTCTTACGTTGATCACTGTTTCTAATTCTATCATTTGATAAGTTATATTCAACAATTAACACAACAACATGCTGCAGATCAGAATTGAATTTTCACATCAAATCAAGTTTGAAAATAAGGGGAGGATTCAAATTCAGAAATAGCCAGCTCCCTCTATCTCTCTACTCATCTCCCCTATCCATTTCTCCCTATAAATGCCCACATATCAGAGGCAGGGAAAGAAAGACTAGGATTAATTTCTTACTACTTTATTTTTAGGGCTTAGGATCATTATTAGATAGTTTATGAGAAGTTGTATCTCAATTTTCTTTCAGTTTAGCAACAGTAAGAGAGAGAGGAAAAGAGTGTGTAATTGACCATTGAAGTGACAATCAAAGGAGATTCACCTTACTTGACTCTACTTAATCTTACTGGTATGTCTACACTTTTTATTCATTCTATTGTTTATTTTTTCTTCGTTTTGAGTAGCTAACTCATTTTCTTTTTTCTATGAGTTTTCTTCTTGATTGATTTCTATAAAAAAGTACCCAATGAATCATATGAATGCCTAGATTAAGCCTTGCATATTGGCGAGTGTTCTTGAAGGCACATGAGGATGGGATTGGACTTTGAACTAACTCTTGAAGTTGATCTTAAAAAGATCTTGTTTTTTCTATACTTGCTTTATTGCTTTGATAGTTAACATTCAACTCAAAGAAAGATTTCAAAACTGAAGTTCGATTTCTAAAAACTATCTTATGTGTTTTGCATGATCTTTTTTTATATGACTAAAATCTTTGCTTATGATCTCATTGAGAAATTTAACTTTCAAGAGAACAACACATAGTTGAATAATAGAACAGTGAGCCCGAATCTCTCTTTATTAAATACAAACAAACACACATCTTCAAACTTAAAAAATCACTTTTCCAAAACTATTCTAATCTTTAATTTTTTTTAAAATTATTTCTTCACACTCCATCCTCTTTTTCATCTAAAAAATATAAACATTAAAACTTGTTTTTCTCAAAATAACAAAAAGCTTGCATTGTACCTCTCCTCGTGGACATGACCCGTTAGCCTTAAGCTACACGGTAATTTTCTAATTTCTAGCAATCAATTTTTGGCGCTGTTACCGAGGAGGGACAATATTCTTATGTTTAACAAGTTTGGTGTTTTGTTTCAGAGTTAAAGAATCAGGTTGAGTTCTCAAGCATTGCAGAAGAAGACTTGTGATTCTGTACCCCTGCTCTAGAAAGTAGGAAACATGATTTTAAGAGTATACAGCAGAAAAGCAATTTTTTTGTAGGACTACTAAAACTCTTTTTTGCGGGACATATTGCTCTGCAAAAAACAAGCTTTCTTAATTGCTGGTTTTTTCACTTGCTTATCTTACAATCTTTTTTTTAATACAACAGTAATTAGTTGATTGTAATTGTTTTAAAAAAATATTTAGACTTACATTTCTAGGCATTTGTCTAATTACGTTTCATTTCAATTACTGTTTGAAGAAAAGCTAAAGACAAGGTACATATGCATAGCATATAGTTTAGGAAACATTCTTGAGTGATTACTTGCTTGTTGAATTCTACTTTTCTGTATCTTGCACACTTTGCACTAAAATATTTTTAAGGGCAAAATCCAACAAAGATAAGGTGGAAAGTCATTACCCTTTCTTAGCCCATAAAAACTATCTCCAAGCATGCACAACCTAGGCCTAGTTTAAAATCTGATAGACGTTGGTCTTAGGGACATCCCGAACTCATTAGGAGTTATCCTAAGGGGGAAAGTTTTAGAATTTGACTCCTGTCAAATCAGTGTCAAAGGACAGGGATTGAGGGCGAAACCCCGAAGGCTGGTGGTTTTGGCTTAATTAGGCTTGTCGCTTTTGTGCGGATACCTCCCACCAATCTTGCCCTAACCTGGCTGATTAG